>CM019148.1:252553501-252572099 GCA_009733165.1 Naja naja | reverse complement strand
ATTTTTTAGATTTATATTCTAGCTCAAGGCAGCTTACAGAAGCAGAAGGATTTCCCTTTATTTTATAACCACATCAGCAATCCTGTGAGGTGGATTAGGTTAAGAAGTGATTGACCCAAAGTCATTCAGTATGGGCCTTGAAACATTTCTAGTGTGAATGAAGTTCCATTCATACTGCAAACTGATTGGCACCATTTGCAGTCCATATGTGACAAAGACCTTTCACACTACTGAATTAAAGTGTTCTCCACACATCCTTGAGGCATCAGAAAACTATATTGGCTTCACATTTGTTCTCACACTTGTCCGGCCTCTATTGCCTCTGGTTCAGTTCACTGCCATCACCTGATTCCTCTTCAAAAATGGGTGAGAGAAAGCCTTGTGGAATGTCTACACCCTGAACATTTTATGACAATAAAAGAGAACAAAAGATAGCCAAGGATGACTTAAATCTGTCATTCATGACTGGTTATGAGGCAAAGGGAACACAGATGAAATAAGAAATTGTCAAGGTGTGTTTGCATCCAGATTTGGCAGAAGTGAAGACAGTACTCTCTACAAGCTGAAAACGAAGTGTCTGGGATGCTTAAATAATTAGATCTATGTCTATGGAGATTCTCAGTTATCCAGGTCATGATTGTCCCAAAGATGCTTTTTCAAGTGACAACTGGACTTTCTGATTTTTCTTCGAAGACATTTCGCTTCTTATCCAAGAAGCTTTTTCAGCTTTCAGTGGATTCCACTCCCCACTATCCAGTCAGAGCTGAAGAAGCTTCTTGGATGAGAAGTGATTTGAAGAAAAAACAGAAAGTCCAGTTGTCTCTTGAAAAAGCACCTTTGGGACAATTAGATCTATGAGTTTAACCATTCTCTTGCCTTCACCTTTCAGATCTTTCAAACTGGGAGTCAGCTGCCTCTGATCCCACATAACACCATTCCATAGGATCAGAGAGCCAGGTTTTTGGAAGAGTTGCCTTCCCTCTTGTTACTTGTTACTTCTTCCAACCTTGGCACCAGCTACCTGCAGAGAGCAAGGACAACCTGAGCTCTTTAAACTTGCTACAACTGCTACGTTAAGCCCAAAGCAATGGCTGGTGGCGGGGGAGGCTGTCTGATGCAGCCAGAGTCTCCTTCCCCTTTCATGGCACATCCCCACTTCCATGGTGAGTTGGAGAGATCCTTCTGTCAAAGCCAGATCTCTGAGACTAGGATTGACTCAGAAATCAGGTGAGTACAAGTGAGAGGCAAATTTGTAAATTCTGGACTCTCCCACTGTTCCAAACAGAATAATCCTGGGAAATAGTGCCCAGTCATATCAACCCTACACAAGTAGTGAACGGGTGCTGGGCTGATTCCCACCCTTGAAATCTCCACACACGGCACCAACTGTTTGATGAAGTGTACAGATTGTGCTCACAGGAAAATTGCCACAAAGTAGGGCATTTAAGAGGAAATGATATATTAATGTTAATATTAATATTGATATTAATATTAATATCTCATCCATCACATCACTGAATTTAAATAAAATGAATTTCAATACTTTCCCCCAATGTTTTTGGTGCATATTTGTCAGGTAAATTGAAAAAAAAAACCCTATCGGTTTGCTCTCAGAAGCTATAAAAAAGGGGGGGTCTGAGTTTTAAAAAGAACGTCAACAAGGTACTGAAATCCCACCAAGGTTTCTCAACTGTCATGCTGCTGTTCTTCTGCTGTGTGAAAAGGTAGCAGTTTGACAATTTGTGGGCCCCTTTCCCAATAGCAGTGATCATGGTTGCGGGTTGCTATGGTGGCTGGGTTGGAGAAGCTGGAAAGCGATCAATGCTGCTTAGAGACAGGAAGAGGATGCTGTACTGCTATGGAAAGGGAGGTGGGAGAAAATACAGTGGGTGGTTTGACCCCAGAAGATGGAAGATATGAGAATCCTTGCCAATAGGAAGGCAGATTGCCTACAGGGGTTGCAAAGCTTCAGTGATTCCAAGGAAAACACCAGGCTTGCTGCTATCACTAATAAAATGGAGCAGGCTTACTCGGTTCCCAAAATAGATGTTGGTGAGAGCAATGGTGATGATTTGTTAGGTCTGCCCACTCCAGAAGACAGTATAGATTCACAACGGATCCCTAAGAGATACAAATGTATGTGTGTGGCAGAATATTTTAAGTGACAGCCTTCTGGGAGGTGAAATAAGCCGTCCTTAATAATAATAATAATTAAAAAGAATTGTAATTTTGCAGTCTGGGACCTGCCTTTTTGGCTCTCCTCAGTTTAAAAAGGATATTAACAAGCTGGAGCAGGAGGAGAGAAGGGCTACCAAGATTGTGAAAGGATTGGAAATCAAGCCCAAGAGGGATGGTTCTATGAATATTTAGCTTGAGAAGTGACGTGATTGCTGACTTCAAATACTTGAAGGACTGTAGCATTGTAGAGGATTTAATTTCCGATTGTTCTGGAGGAAAAGACTAGAATCAATGGGATGAAACTTCAAGGATTTAGGGACAGATTAGATACTCCAAAGAACTTCTTGACAGTAAAAATTGTCAGTCAGTGGGATCTAATTGTTTCCCTTCAGTGAAGATTTTCAGTTAGGGGCTGGATAGTCATCTATCGGGGTGGTGTAGTGAATCCTGCAATATGCCTGAGGGTGGGTGGGTGGGGTTGGCTTGATGTCCACTTAAGTCGCCTTCAACTCTATGGTTGTTTCATACATACAGCATATTGAAATTGCATTTTAAAGCAAATGCTAAGCATGCAGTCAAACTCAAGGCCCGAGGGCTGGATCCGGTCTGCAGAGCGCTTAGATCTGGCCCGTGGGGCTTCCCTGGAAACAGCAAAGGACCAGCCCTCAGTGCCTCTGCCAGTGAAAACAGAGCTTGGGAGGCCACATTTCCAAGCTCCGTTTTCACTGGCAAAGGGTTGCAGGAGACTGTCACAGCCAAAAACGGAGCTTGGGAGCCTGTTTTCATTGGCAAAGCATTTGGGCCACCACAGGCACCCCCAACACGAGTGACGTTGAGCTGGCCACATCAACCCTGCCCCCCCTCCCGAGCTCAAACACAACCATGATGCAGCCCTCAATGAAATAAAGTTTGACACCCCTGCAGTAGAAGAAAAACAGGATATGTTCCTTTGGCCTGAAACTGAATCCACATGCTAATGCTATTAAATCTCAGAGCAATTGTGTTTATATTTAGAATTTATATCCCTTTCCTTTTTTAAAAGAATAATATTTCCCCTCAAACTAATGATGCTTTTAACAAAATAGAAAAAAAGACATTTGGGCCAAAGTGAAAGTACTTCATTTTTAAAGAAAGAACATGGTAGGAATAGAATAAAAAAAATTACAAACTAAAAATTTGGACGCTTCAAAATGAAGGAAAGAAGGAAGGACACGCAAGTTCGTAACATATTTTTTTTAACAGACAGGACAAGAGCTAATGATGACTCATGACAGATCGGACACTTTTGAAGGAATCAGGCAGGCACCTGAAAATTTGTTCCACAACATTGAAAGAAATCTCAGCTAAGTGCTGGTTTAGCTGGGAGGAAGCATCACTGAAGGCATTGAGGAAGAAATGTGTAGGTAGTCCTCGACTTACGATCACAATGGAGCCCTTGAGTTGCTCAGTGAGACATTGTTAACTGAGTTTTACCCCATTTTGCAGCCTCTCTTGCCTCAGTTGTTAAATGAATCCCTGCAGTTGATAAGTTAGTAACCCGGTTGTTAAGTGAATCTGGCTTCCCCATTGACTTGGCTTGTGAGAAAGTCGCAAAAGGTGAGCCCATGGCCCCAGGACACAGCAGTGGTCATAAATACGAGCCAAGCATCTGAATTTGATCACATGATCATGGGGAATGCTGCAAAGATTGTAACTGCAAAAAATCCAGTCATAAGTCACTTTTTTCACTACTGTTGGAACTTGGAACGGTCACTAAATGAAGTGTTGTAAGTCGAGGAGTACCTGTAGTTAATCATATAACCCAGGAAGTAGTTGCTTCATCAACTGACTTCCTGTCTCTTTCTCACCCAGGACCTCCCACCACTCTTCCTCCCTTCTTCTTCATAGATAATCTCTCTTGTTTCCTGCCCATCTGCTCTTCCACCCCTCCCCACCTCATCTGGAGGGAAAGGGGGTTTCTCTGGTCTGTGATACTCACGGATGCTCCTCCCAAGAAGGGAATCTCTCCAGATACAAAGAATGAGGTATATACACTGGACAGGGTGCTGAGAATGATCCCAAAGCTAATGTGTATGAAGCCAGTCATGATCTGGATGGTCTGTGGGAACAATCAGGGTAATAACACTCCATACTTGATGGATTAAATTCACACATGCACACATGCATGCACACACACACACACACACACACACAACCTTGATTGATTACACTGACTTCAAAGGGTTGGCACCAGAGGATCTCCTGCCCCAGATGGCTACCACCTATTTTAACTTAAAGCAGCTTTTGCCATCCTGGAGATTTGGAGATGTGTAGGAGTTCATTTCACCTCCCCAACTCACCACAACCAACTCACCACAGTCAACTTACCACGGCCAACTTGCCATGGCCAACCCGCCACAGTCAACTTGCCACAGGACAACTCTCCATGAGATAAGATTTACACTAATATTGAAGAAAGAGTGGAATAGAATCATGAAAGAAAGGGTGCCAAAGGAAGGACAAAATGAAATGCTAATGACAAAAATTAAAATATTAAAAAAAATCATTTTCAAATAATTAAATTGAATTGTTGAACTGCCCTGCAATGAATTGTCCTGTGACAAGTTGGCTGTGTCGAGTTGTCCCGAGGCGAGTTGGCATGGTGTTGGCCAATGTGGTGAGTTGTTCCATTCCGTCCCTCTTCTCCCACTCAGTTTAGCCAAAGGTTTGGGAAGTTGTTCTGGAGCTCATTCAGGCACTTCTCTCTTTCCTCACCACTGCCCTAAATTTTATGATGCAGATTACCAGCTTCTAAGTAAGAGCTCCTAAAGATTAGTGAGAATAATTTATGACTGCTAGTGGAAAGAAATCCAGGGTTTATAAATCTGTTTAATTAACCATTCATTTTATTTTATTTTATTTATTTATTTATCTGATTTGTCAATCGCTTACAAGATAATAGGTATAAGTATAAACATGAGTAAGAATACAGGAAATAAATGGGGATAATAGGACAGGGATGGTAGGCACGATGGTGCACTTATGCACTCCCTCCCCCTTTTTTGCATTTTGGCAGCAACTAGTAGATATCCCCTCCAAAGTTAGGCCCAGTCCTATTGACCTTCTGCAAATCTCTTAAAATGGTTTTTTTTCCAGCAGGCCTGGGGATCCCTTGGTAACAGGGACTCCCACAAGTTGGTTTTACTATGTGTGAGATTCTGATGCATTTTCCCAAGTTCTGTGCTTAATTCTTTTTAATAGTTACTTAAAATTGTTTTAATTGTTAGTTTTATTGTATGCCACCTAAAGTCATCTTTGTGAGGTGGCAGCTACAGGCAATCCTGAGGCTACAACTATTTGTTCAGTGACCTTTTAAAGTTATGACAGTACTGAAGGAATGATGATTCTGGTAGTTCTGGTCATTGCAGCATCTCCCTGATTATGTGCCAGAGAATTCTGATGTTCCTGTCTACCTTCCTTCAAGCAAAGTCAATGGGTAAGCTAGCAGAAGTTGGAAGTCGTGATCACATGAGGTTCTCACTTAATGACCTGCACAGTCCTCATTTAATGACAAAAACTGGACTGCTGGAATTGCCATAGGTAAGTGACATGGTCATGTGACATCACACTTCATGCCTGCATTGCTTAGTTATAGCAATTCTAGTCCCTATTGCCATCATAAGCTGAGCACTACCTGTATATACATTTGAAAAAATAAATAATAAAATCCAGGTGATTCTGCGCCTGAGGTTTGGGAAGAGGGATGCTCATTAGCCCAGAAGAGTTTGTATAATGAATCAAATTACTTCTAGGGTTCCCAGCGGTGTCCTCATCGTATGGTCCTTAGCTCAAACAGGGTCAGCTAGAGGTCATAGAATGGTTTTACACTATATTGGAGCCACCTAGTCTGCGTGAAATGAAGAATTTATTTATGGGAGCATTCTGGTGTTCTTATCTGCTTGGGGCCCGCCTGTTGTTGCCTGATGGACCATTTTCAGATGCATCACAGATTGTACAGTGCTGTGGATAAGGATCTGAATTGTGACAAGTAAACATGGTAGAACCTCTTCACACAGGGAGAAGCTTAGACCTTTTGATTGGTTGCATTGTTGCCTTAGATCAATCTATCCTAATGTGGCTCTTCCTGACTTACAGCTTCTGTCTTCACTATTCCCCAAGCAAAGTTATTCTCTGTAGTGAAGAAGGTTGCCATAGAGAATATAAGGACTGTGTTAAAAACCAGCTTGTCATTCAATCCAGATTTCACAAATGCAATATTCATATTTTTAGGATATGGGGGATGGGAACAGATTCCCCTGCCTTCATATAATATACCTGAAAAAAAGCTGTAACCTTTTCACTTTGGTTGGTGATTTATATAAACCTCACAGGGGAGACATTGGGAGTAACAATGGGTGTAGCTACTTGGATCTTCTGAGAAGAGTCAAAGAGAAGACTTTTCAAGACCAGCTTTTGCCACCTGGCCTAGGTTGATTTGAGCACTCCTGTTTTTACTTTCAGTCTCTTGACAATAATCAAAGATCTAGAGTAGGCAAATACAGAAGAGTAATACAACAAGCCCTTAATTTACTGTAATTGGGGAGAGAATATGTGGTATTCTCAAATGTCTGTTAAAACCCAAAGTATATTATTTGTGTCAATCTATATCATTTTTATAACAACATCAGTTTCATCACTCATAAATTGCCACGGATATCAACAAATTAAAGTTAAATTTAATTCCCTTGATCAATTATTTTGGATGCAACAGCCTTGTCTGTTATTTCAGGGGATAATTGGATGGAAATTTTATCAGTTGCATTACAGTTCCACTACAGAAATTGAGAAATCTGAATTATTCAATTGGAGCAAGTTTCATTGTACTAAGGAGAGGAGACACTCATTTCTACTTGATTTTTATATTTTACTTCTCCTTATGAAGGAATTCCTAATATATTGCCTCTGTCTGTAGAAGTGTCCTTTTGGATACAAATACTGAATATGAGGATTTAAAATTCCATTTCTCTCCTTTGGATGGAAAACAATTTTTAATGGGAAATTAAGCAGGGGTTTTGTTTTCCTGTTTTGTTTTGTTCTGCTGTGGTGTAATTTTTGTTTCTTTGTTTGCTTATTGTGGATGGATAGATGGTTGGGGGGGGGAGAAGGAGAAGGAAGAAAGAGGGCAGAATTTTCAGAAGAGAGTCCAATGTTTGGGTAAAAGCTATATAGTTACTGTAATGTTTCCAGCCAGGCTGACAACAGAGTTTGGGTGGATTATATGTGGGAAAATTTATCATTATCTTCATGGTAAAATGTACAAAAGATACTGGACTGGAGTCAGCAAACTCCAGACAATGAGTCTGGTAGCTTTGGGATTGCTTGATTAATTTTTCTAAGTTAAGAGATACTGATGCATCAGATGAGGTTGGCAGCTGTCTAGGAGGGCAAGTGCCAGTCAAAGCAAATCAGTCAGAACACATCTAAAGTGGCAACATGCCATATGGATGTCTTTACAGAAGGCGTTCCTTTGTCCGGGGCAAATTGAAAGACAGGGAGAAGCAGAAAGACAAAGGCATGGAATTGCTCATAAGGAGAGAGGACCTGGAATGACAACTGTGCAGGAGAACAAGCCATCTGCTTGCATCTTTAGATAGATAGATAGATAGATAGATAGATAGATAGATGGATGGATGGATGGATGGATGGATGGATGGATGGATGGATGGAGAGAGAGAGAGAGAGAGAGAGAGAGAGATACAGTAGATAGAATTCTTTATTGGCCAAGTGTGATTGGACACACAAGGGATTTGTCTTTGATGCATATGTTCTCAATGTACATAAAAAGAAAAGATACATTCATCACGAATCATAAGGTACAACACTTAATAATAGTCATAGGGTACAAGTAAGCAATCAAATCATACTAGGAAACAATCTTTCCCACTAGGCCTGGTGTTTCTCGTAAAATGATTATTGCTAAATGTGACTTTTACCTAAGCTGATCTACCTTCTGCATTGTGTGTGCATGGATTTTTTTTTTTAGGCAGAATATCTGGTTCAAAAACAGATAGAATCTGCCAATCAACAGATGCTGCATAACTGAAACCTAATGGGGAAAATGTTGGGGTAACCCTGATCAAAGTTTCTGGATGTTCTTTAAAAAAAAACTCATGATATTTATTGTCCCCTTTTGTCTTTTGTTAATTATATAACCTGTATCCCTTATTTCTTTTGGAACATCACCTTCATTTTAATACTTTGGTGCACTGAAAGAGAGAACAAGGTAACTTCTGCAATTAGTTGGGAAGAAAAAGTGAATATATAGTTCCTTCCATCTGAGCACAGCTTTGAAAAACAGGGCAATGTGCTGTCACTGCTTTTTTTTTCAACCCGAGGCTTTTATTTTATTTTATTTGTATTTGGATCCAGAGCAATCTTACAGCCTATCTGATATTTCACAATCCCAGTCATCCCAGTTAGAGGCTCTGTTGCCTCCAAAAAGAGACTTAGTAGTTGTGATATGGGCAATCCCAACAGAATACCACATCTATTCTTAGGAAAGCACCTTTATGTGCTTCTGCAGTAGCAAAAGAGCACTGACTCAGTTGCAGGATTTCCCTTTATAATATAGCTGTTTATTTATTCAGAATTTCTCCCTGGCTGATACCCTTTAGAGAGTGCATAGCGATTTCTGCATGAATGGAGATGGGTTTCTGCTTAAGCTCTAATCTTTAAATGTATTTTGTCTCTAGAAGAAAAAACCTTCTTACTGACTTGCACGATGCAAGAGAATGCCACAGCACTGGACAGGGGTACTTAGGATGTGCTCTTGAAGGACAGTTCTAACTGCTTTTGTTTTCCCCAATTATTTATCACTGTGGGGAGAGATGGAAGAAAGATGGAGGATGGTGGCAGGGAGGGTTAAGAGAATGCTGTTTCCCTCTATCTGCAAAAAACATGCATCTTTTGGCTTAATTTATTCAAGCTATGGTAGATTTGTACAAACTATGCCTTTATGCTTTGAAGTTCAGGGTTTTTTTTTTAAATTATAACTTACTAAGTTCTAACTGCAGCCTTTAAAAAAAAGTAGGCTGAGCACCGGGTGGACAATATGGATTTAAATAATAATAATACAAATCATCCCTCTGGGCACATGTAATCACAGATAGAGGGACTCTGGGATTAGTTTTCTGGGCAGTCCAGGACTTTGATCAACCTAATCCTGGAAGTGTTCTCCCAATTAGGATCCACGTAGCTGAACTTTGCCATTAACTTGAGGAAGCTTTAAATGGCATAGAAACGATGGGCATCTTTAAGTGGCTGGGCTTAATATTTGATATTAAGAGCTAAACCACCTCTGAACAAACAGGTTCCATTGATACAATACAGCAATTCTCAGTCTCTGTCGACAGCTTTCAACTGCATTTTAATAGATTTGCTTCCTAGAGGGACATTATCCACTTCTCCTATGCACCTAGGGCATTGACTTCAGCATTTAATCTTGGGACAGCAGCATTCTTCTGCTGCCCCAAGCCAAACACGGAAGATAGTGCCCAGTCTTCACAAGAGAGAGCAATTCTGAAGTTGTGGATCAGCCGGATCATTTCTTACTCTCCTTGCTGGCACCAGACTTCATTCCTATTTCTGGGAATATTTATTACTGGAACGCATACAAATATACCAAAGCTTAAATGAACAAAGCAAGCTACTCTCAGAAAGGTGTTCTAGTCAAATGGCTCATTATTTTCCATAAGTGGGGATATGACTGATTCCCAAGTTCTTTACATTGATTTAGTCTAAAGCTTTTCTCTGATTCCACCTCTTCCCAGCTACCACCACCACCACCATTCACACATATGCACACGCACCAGAGAATCGCACTGCTCAGACTAAATCAAGAAAGCCGGTACCATGCAGGAGAAACCCATCCCCAACTCTTCTATCCACCCCCATCCCCACCCCCAATCTTCCCCAACCCAGCTCCCTGCCCAGAGGGGCTTCTCCCAAGCTTCTGTCACTCACCCCCAGCACTCGGTTCTTCCCTTTGGGAATAGTTTCCACTGTGTACATCACAGTCCTTCTCCCCAGCCGGAAGTTCCCCATTCCCTGCATGGGAAACAGCTGGCGTGTGTGCTCCCAGGCCCTCGTGACCCTAGCAACTGAACCCTCCGCTGCATCAGCCAGATCGGCTGAACATGGATAACAGATCGCTGAGCCCGGCTGCTCAGCTCCAGCACATGCTGTATCCCAGAGAAAGGGGGAGAGTGGTCTTATTGGCTTCTGTCAGCAATGATGTCACAGGCAGTCAGAGATGCTGGAAGAGACTGAGGGGTTAGGGAGGGGGAAGGCCTGGCTGGTAGGTAAAGCCGCCTCCTTCCTCAATTACCTTCTCAGCCGGCAGAGAGGCACCGCAGAGCCATGAGGTTTACACAGAGTGGATTTCTGAGCAATCAGAGATTTGTGCTGTAATAGCCATTCACAGAGGTGTCTCTTTCACAGACAGAGGAGAAGGCAATTTAAAAAAAAAGTGGGTGGGAGCCATCTTCTGTAGTCAGTAAAGAAAAGTTCCCTGAATCTTCTCCACGTGGTGTTAATACCTCTGATGAAAATAATGCTGCTTGGTTTGGGTTTCATGCAAACATTTCCCCCCAAGATAGTAACATGAGTTAGGTGATACGCTTCTTTCCCCTTCCTGCATTTCCCATCCATTACATTTTATCAACAAGTTACTGATGGACTAAAACCACAGAGAGTCTGGTTCAAATGCATCTTCTGTCATGGAACAGGGCTTCTTTGCAATATCTCCAATTTCCTTTTTTGGCACCTTCAAACTCCTGAGTTTAGTTATTGTACCTTTCTGTTATTTGTAGAGATTGCTTTCTACTTGAAGTGTACTGGAATAGTAACCACAACGATTGGGTTTTTTACAAAATGAATGAATGGCGTCTCCTTCCCTACCATCCATCAGAGCTGAAGAAGCTTCTTGGATGAGAAACTAAACAACTTCAAAGAAAAACCAGAAAGTCCAGTTGCCTCTTGAAAAAGCACCTTTGGGACAACCATCTCCTGGATGATTGAGAATCTCCATAGACATGGTGTCTCCTTGTTAGTGATTAACTGAAAACCAGCTCCCTTGACTGATATTTTGTAAGTAGCAGTAGAGAAACATCTTCAGCTCCTTTCACATCTTCACTCTACAAAGAACCATTTACACTTTTTCTCTTAATCTTAATTCAACCTTAAACCGAGAGATGTGGTGTGGTGATTATGGTGTAGAACCTACTAGAAACTTTAGCCCACACTTTCCTCATGCAATCTACCTTACAGCATGTGAGGATAAAATGGAGATTCCCATTTAACCACACTGAGTTCCTGGAAGATTGATGGAAGATAGAAAAATAGTTTTCCTTATTTACAGGTGCACCGTGGACATATACATGAGCTGTGGTGGTGCATGGTTAGAATACAGTATTTCAGGCTAACTCTGCCTACTGCCTACTGGCTTAAGGTTGACTCAGGTGGTTGAATAAAATGAGACCCAGCTTGTTGGGGCCAATATGTTAGCATTTGTAAACTGTTCAGAATGATGTAGGGCACGATGGAACAGTATCTAAGTCTGAGTGTTAGTATTATGCTTATTGGAGGAGTGGGGGTTGAGAGTAAATGTTAGATGTTGCAACATCTTCATATAAATGCCATGACTTAAGCACTTACACCAGCTGTCAGGATGCAAATACATGGTGGGACATTGACAGAATGGTGTCATCTAAAGCATATCATTGTGCAGGCACCATTATAGGTAGTTGTAGATGCTACTGAGGTATGTGCCTAGTAATTCGTTATCAAATAAAATAATAAACTAAGATCATGCATCAGTGATACGATTAAGATTCACGATATTTCTGAATTCAGCATTTCCATGGCAACATCTAAAATAGTCGGGAACTCCCTTCCCACATACACACATGGAAAAGAAAAGAGAATATTGCTCACAGAAACTGAATAGCTGAAACTGCTGAGTAGCAAGGACCTTTAAGTGTATAAAGTTCCAGAGATAAGCATAGCCTTGTATTAGGATTTTTATGATGACATTTCAGTGTATCCTAATTATCTGACTCATGGGTCATCATGAATGTGTAAAGACACCCTTGAGGTGGATTGACTCAATAACTAGTGCCTCAATAGAAGTGCTCGGGTAGGGTTTCCCCCCACCCCAGTTTTTTGCAACTGGCTTCTTATATGGAGTAGAGTGGGTTCCAGGTTTAGCCTGCAAGTCTAATGTTTTCCAGTGATCTGTCTACCAAATCTGATTTTCAAGATCAGCCCAGGTTAGTTATATGTTTGAAAGTAGGGAGGAGAAAGCAAGAAATTTAAGGATTGAGGAATTTGACACATAGCTTAACACAAACAGGTGCAATTTCCCTTTTGGGCAATCATCTGTAGGGCTGAGCTATAAATCTATTAAAAGCTTAATTCCTCCTTTGATTCCAGAACTGTACAATTGCAGACAAGCTAAGTCACTCTATTGATTTCCATCCTGTACATTACTGAACATTTGCTTTGGCAGAGGCAGGTTTTATGTATTTACGGAAGCCTCCATATAAGCCAGAACACTGTGGTGTCTACGATCCAGCTCTCATTAGTGTCATAGCAATAGCACTTAGACTTATATACCATGGTGGGATTCAAATAATTTAACAACTGGTTCTCTGCCCTAATGATTTCTTCCAACAACTAGTTCACCAAATGCTCAGAAAGTTAACAACCGGTTCTGCCGAACTGGTGCAAACTGGCTGAATCTCACCACTGGCTTTATAGTGCTTTACAGCCCTCTCTAAGCAGTTTACAGAGTCAGCATATTGCCCCCAACAATTTAGGTCCTCATTTTACCCACCTCAGAAGGATGGAAGGCTGAGTCAAGCTTGAGCCTGGTGGGATTTGAACTGCCAAATTGTAGGCAGCTGGCTGCAGAAGTAGCTTGCAGTACTGCACTCTAACCACTGTGCCACAGAGACCCTCCCAAAGGACATGCCAAGCTTTGGTATGTCCCATGTATGGATGCTCTGAACAGCTCATCTGGAGAAAGGACATGGGTACTTACCTGATACGCCCGTTCTCTGTGAGCTGTGAAGAGCATCCAGCCCCACCCAGAGACCGTCTGGTGTGGGTATAATTCCGGCCAAGCCCACAGAGCAAAGGTGAAGGAGAATGACAATGAACTTATCACTTTGACTTTGCCAAAACTGGGGACACTAAGGAGGAGCCTTCAAGGAGGAGTGTCCTCAGAGTTCAGTTCAACCTATCAGATGAGAGAAGGAAGCACCTCATAGTCATCCTTTCAGTGTTATAGTCATCCTTGCAAAGCCTTTTCCTCAAAAGACATTCACCTGCATGGTTTGCAAGCCCAGGAAAGCAATGATGTATAATGTAATGTATTGGATATTTTACATCCGAGAAAATCACTGGATCAATTCTGGCAATAACAAAAATACTAAGCTGCAGGTCATGAAGCCAGAATTTCTGAGGCTTTGATCCCTTGATAGCAATACTGCCTTACATTGAACTCCTGATTCTCTCAGATGATACCTACACAGCAATAGCAATAGCACTTAGACTTATATACTGCTTCACAGTGCTTTACAATCCTCTCTAAGTGGTTTACAGAGTCAGCATATTGCCCTCCAACAATCTGGGTCCTCACTTTACCCACCTCGGAAGAATGAGTCAAACTTGAACCAGTGAGAATCGAACTGCTGGCAGTCAGCAGTAAGTAGAGTTAGCCTGCAATACTGCATTTTAACCACTGTGCCACCATGGCTTTTGCTATCTTTGCCTCCTATCCAGGATCCAGAAGGAACTCATGCCACCCAAAATTTCTACTGCAGGAATGTCAAACTTGATTTCATTGAGGGCCACATCAGGGTTGTGTTTGACCTCAGGGGGCTGGAATGGGCATGGCCATGGCGGCCATGGCCAGCTCGATATCACTCATGTTGGAGGCGCCTTTGGTAGCCTGAGCATTCTTCCAGAGAAAATGGGCTCCCAAGCTCCATTTTCAGCTGCAATAGCCTCCTGCAACCCTCTGCCAGCAAAAACGGAGCTCTATTTTCGCTGGCAGAGACACCACGGGTCAGTAATTGCTGTTTCCAGGATAGCCCCATGAGCCAGATATAAGCACCCCGCGGGCCAGATCCAGCCCCTGGGCCTTGAGTTTAACACCCCTGCTCTACTGTGTTCTTACTGCACACCCAGAAAGAGATGTTCATACAGCTTTAATGTGCAACATTCCAAGGGCCATGATTGTGGATCCCATCATGGCTGAAATTTCTGTCCCTTCCAATTGGCATACCCAATACTCTGGTTCACCCTCTGCAGGGCATTTTGATTTTCTCTCCCTTCATACAGACAAGCAATTAGTTATAAGTATTTTATTTTTATTTTTTTATTTTTGTAGAAAAGTTTATTTACAGTTTAAAAAAAGACACAACAACATACAAACATACAGTCACACGCAAACATAAATACATCACACATTTTCGTTTCTTTTTTAGTTGCAGATCAGAAATGCTTTTTCCATGTAATATTACAGTCATATATAATCATAAATATTTCTTCTAGTAATATTCGCTTGGTTTGACCTCTTTTTAGAGTTTTCTCTTATCTCATTTTTCAAATTCTTACATCACCTATTTTCTACTATCTCCTGCTTTCTATAAATTCTAATATTTCAAATAGCACTCTATTTTCCAGCATTCCCATTCCCTTCGTTTTTATGTTCCATCCAGTTATACCACATTTCCCATATCTTATAATAATCTGAATCTTCTTTTCCATTTAGTTTGAGAGTTAATCTCTCCATTTCAACACATTCATACATTTTGTTTATTACTGCTTGTATAGACGGAATTGAAGGTTCTTTCCATTTTTGCTAAAACAATTCGAGCAGCTGTTAGGAGGTGTGCAATCAGGTATTTGTCTTTTGGAGGAAACTTTTTCTTTATCATTCCAAGTAGGAACAGTTCTGGTTTCACTCCAGCTCACAGTTCATCACATCCTCAATCCAATTTTTGATTCCTGTCCAATATTTTTAATTTTGGGCATGTCCACCACACATGGTAGTAGGTTCCTATTTTATCCTGACACTTCCAACAATTTGGATTTGCCTGGGGAATATTTTTGCTAGTCTAGAGCCAAGTGCCACCTGTACATCATTTTGTATTGATTTTCTTTATGCACTGACTTTGTATATTTTAAATTTTCTTCCCAAATCTCTTCCCAATCATTTAGATCCAATTTGTATCCTATATTTTGCTCCCAGGCTACCATTGATCCTTTTACTAGTTGTCCTGCTCTTTCCTGTTCTAATAGTAATTTATATAATTTGGATATTAACTTTTCCTCTGGTCCCAAGAGTAGTTTATCCAGATTTGTATTCTTTGTTTCTATCCCATATTCCTTTATGTCTTTGTTATATCTTGTTTTAATTTGTAAGTAAACCCAACTATCTATTGATATGCCTTGTGTTTCCAAGTCCTGTTTTGTTTTTAATTTTCCATCTGTGTCCAATATCTGATAGTATTTAAGTTTTTTATTCAAGTCCATTGTATTTGGATTGAAGGTTGCCTCCATTGTTGAGAACCACCTTGGTATTTTTATATAATTTTTCTTTCTTATCTCAGCCCAATTTTTAATCAATGATTTACGTATTATATGTTTCGTAGTATGTTTTTGTCTTTTGTCCGTCGGGTTCCATAAGAGTGCATGCCATCCTATTTGTAAGTCATGCCCCTCTAGTGTTAGTATTCTCCTGTTTTCTAGCCTTACCCATTCTTTTGTCCATAACAAAATGCGGCTTTGTAGTAAATTTCCCAATCTGGCAGTCCCAATCCTTCTACTTTTATCGCTTGGAGATATTTTCTTTATCCTTGCCCTTTTTTCCCATCCAGATAAACTTCATTGTCATTTTATTCAACTCCATAAAAACTTCTTATTTGTTAATATTGGGATTGTCTGAAATAGGAACAAGTATGTTCATTTTGATTGTTGCAATCCTCCCTAAGAGGATATTTGCAATTTGCTCCAGATTTCCAGATCCTTTTTGATTTGTTCTAAAATTTTTATATAATTATCTTCCCACAACATTATTGTTTTTGCCCTTATCCAAATTCCTAGATATCTTATTTTGTTTACTATTTGTAACCCATAATTTCTTCAAGCCTCTTTTGTTTAGAATTTATTATATTTTTGACTAGTAATTTGGTTTTTCCCCTATTTACCTTTAAACCTGCTAGTTCCCAAATTCATTTATTTCTTTCATTAAAATCGGGCTGTCTCTAAAGGTTCTTCTATTATAAATACCATGTCTCTCTGTAATGCTTCTATGTTTTGTATTCTTGATTTCTAATTTTCGCTCCTTTTATATTTTCATTTCCCTAATTCTAATTAATAGTGTTTCTAATACTGTAATGAATAATAGTGGTGATAAGGGCAGCCCTGTCTCCCCTCTCTCTATTTTGAACATTTTGGTAGTCTCGCCATTTACTAATATGTTTGCCTTTTGGGTGTCATATATATTGCATTTATCATTCCTTCAAAATTATGTCCAAACTCCATTTTGTTAAATTGCTGTTTCATGAAATCCCAGTTCAAATTATCTCAATGCCTTCTGTGCATCTAAAAAGATTAGGCCATTTGATTGCTCGGGTGACTTTCGAGTATTCTAATATATTTATTATTGTTCTTATATTATGTCTAATTTGTCTTCTCGCAAAATCCATTTTGATCTGTACTAATTTTTCCACTAATAATTCTTTTTAATCTTTGTGCCATAATTGTCATAAAAAAATAGTCAGTATTTAAAAAGCGATATTGGTCTATAATTTAATTTGATTGATTACTATTTGTCTCTTCTTTAGGTATAAGTTATGTATGCCTCCTTCCAAGTGTTGGGAATTTTGGCTTTTACCCAGTGCTTCGTTACAAACTCTAAAAATGTATTATTTAATATGTCCCCTATCTTTTATAGAATTCACTTGGGTATCCATCTGGCCTGGTGTTTTATTATTTTTTGTTTCTGAATTGCTTTTAATTCATCATTGTTATCTTTGTTTAGCAGTTCTCTTTCTTCATCAGTAAGTTTCTGTATATTTCCTTCCTCTAAGTATTGTTTTATTTTAGACACTTCTACATTTTCTTTGTTTATATATTCTCAAAGTAATTTCTTGTAATTTCTTCTTTTTTTTTTCCAATCAACCTCAAGATCCCCATTTTCGTTCTCTAAGTATTGTATCGCTCTTTTCTGTTCCTCTTTCAATTTATATGCTAGCCATCTCCCCGGTTTGTTTGCATATTCAAAGTAATTTTGTTTTGTGTATTGTAACTTTCTAAGGAGTTCCTCTGCTCAAGCATATTAAGTTCATGTTTTTTTTGTATTAGTTGCATCTTTAATTTGCTCACTGTCTAGCTTTTCTTTTTGTTTGTTCTCTAATTTTCCATTTCTTTTTATTAATTCATCTTGTTTCCATCTTTCCTTATTTCTGTTTGACAACATGCTGATTGATATTCCCTAATATAAGCTTTTATTGTATCCCACATGTTTTGTAGGATGTATCCTTCTTTTTAAAAATATAGAAGTTTGTTAATTCCTCTCTAATTTTTGCAAATATTTTTCTTCTTTCAAGATCTGAGAGTTTAATGACCATCTTCGCCCTTCCTTCCTCCTTCTTTCCAAATTAAAGACATTGGGTTATGATCAGCCCATATATTTGTTAAAATTTTTGTGTCAAAGATTTCTTTATTTAATTCACTATTTATCCAAATCATGTCTATTCTAGACCAGGATTTGTGTGGACTGGAGGAAAAAGTATATGTGGTTTGTGGATTCCTTTTTCTCCATATATCTTCCAATCCTAATTCCTCTACCATTTCAAAAAATATTTTTGGTAAAGTATTTCTGTTTTTGGTATTGTTTACATTCCGATTCATAATCTTGCCTATTGTCAGTTATTGCATTGTAGTCCCCCATCAGACAAATCCTCGGATTGCCAATTTCTATCAATTTTCATATAAGTTTTATAAAATTCTTTTGTTTTTATTTACGATATATTCCAACAGCTAAAGTTTTTTTTCTTTATTGTATATCTCTATTTCCATTAATATTCTTCATCTGTTATCATTGTATATCAATTTTGCATTAAGATCCTCCTTTATATATAGTACTATTCCTCTTTTTCTTTCCGCTGCTAAAGCCATAAATGCTTTTCCAAGTTTTCTATTCTCTAAATATTTTTGTCCTGTTCTTTATAGGACTTCTTTGAAGACATATTATGTCCCATTTTGTTCTTTCCAATCTTATCGAATATTTTTCCTTTTATTTGACTATTTAGTCCATTGATGTTCATTGATATTAATTTTATTCCCCTTCCCATTTGGTCGCTTTTCT
>CM019148.1:252276146-252552501 GCA_009733165.1 Naja naja | reverse complement strand
TCCAACCCAATGTCAGCACTCTAAATCAGGTAATGATGTGCAATCTTCCATTTGTGAAAATGGTTGTTGGTATTGTGACAGGTTTTGGGATGGTTCCTGTCGTGTTAGCTCGTTACACATGGGGTTGATTCTTGCTTGTTCATTACACTCATGATCCTCCCTTCCCCTAGAAGAGGCAGTAGGTATGGGAACCAGAGAGGAGCAAAAGTGATGTCCTGAGGCAATCTGGATCTAACTGATCAATGTGCCTGCTCCAGAGGACACCATCCTCCGTTTGTACCCTGTAAGACCTGGGGCCTGTGATTTGGGTTATCTCAGCAGGAATCCATAAAGGTTCACCCATAAGGTTCTTAGCATAAACAGAATCACCCACAGTGAATGTAATTTTGCTAGTGGAATCTAGTGGTGCTTGGGCATAATGGGATGAAGGCGTCAAGGGGAGACCTGAGTTTCCTACCCATCAACAACTCTGCTGGGGAAATTAGTTGATGGGTTGGGAGTGATATGCTGAACACTGAGAAGTTTTTCAACTCTCTCAGTGATATCCCCTGGACCCAATTGCTGAAGTTTTTCCTTGGTAAATCATACCATATTGCCAGCCCGGCCGTTAGTCAAGGATGCCCAGGGGCTGTCAGGGCATGTCTGATACCCTGTTGTGCTAGATATGATTCAAAAGGTTGGATGTAAATTGAGGCCATTGTCAGAAACAAGCACATCAGGTAACCCGTGAGCAAAAGCTTTTTAAGCTGTTTTGATGACAGCTTCAGTGGTGGATGCCATAGGATAACCTCTAGCCATTTGGAATATGCATCAACTATAATAAGGAAAGTGTGCCCCTGGTAGGGCCAGCAAAATCAATGTGAATCCTGGACCATGGGCCCCTAGGACATTCCCATTCCTGTGGGGCGGAGAGGGGGCAGGCCTGACTACCTGACAGTTGGGACAAGATGCAACCCAGTTTTCAACCATTTTGTCAATACCTGGCCACCATACATAACTCCCAATCCCTTCATTCTGACAATACCTGGATGACCCTCATGTAACATTTCCAAACCTCTTTTTGCAGTTTTGCAGGAATAACCACCCTGTTACCCCACAAAATACATCCTCTTAATACAGATAATTCAGTTTGCCTGGATTTAAAAGGTTGGGCAAGTTGAGGTAGATCTTGAAGAGGCCAACCTTTCTTAATCCAGCCTATAACAGGAGCCAATAAAGTGTCTTTGGCAGTCTCTCTGGCAATTTCAGCAGCTGTACTGGAAGCTTGGCAACAGTTTCTAGGGAAAAGGTGTAAGTCTCAGGAGCAAAGTCCTCAGTGTGAGAAGGAAGTGGGCAGCACTCAAAGCATCTGCATGCCCAATGTCTTTGCCAGGCCTGTGGATGAGTTTGTATGAATAAGCAGCAAGAAATTCAGTCCACCTCAGCATGACAGGATAGTGGGCTAGGTTTGTCTCTCCTGCCACAATGCCTAACAGAGGTTTGTGATTCAGACAATGGCAATGTTCTATTATAAATACTCCAGTTGGCTGTAGTTCCTCTCTGCTTTGGTCAAGTGCGAGTAAAATGCAATAGGAGCTTCCCTCCCGCTGGGAAGCCTGTGGCTCAACCCCCCACTCCAAAAAGGGATGCATCACAAGTCAGTACAACAGGCAAATTCTCAGAGAACTGTATCAGTACAGCATCAGACGTGATTAGTCTTTAATATTGTTAAATGCAGATTGTTCTTCTGCCCCAGACCCACGCAGACTTTTTGTTCTAATAATCTGTGCAGTGGTTCTGCAATGGTTGCCTTCTGAGGTAGGAACATGTGATAAAAGTTAATGAGTCCAAGGAAGGCTTGCAAATCTGTTTTACATTTGGTCTAGGGGGCTTTGATTGCCTGAACCTTGGCATCTGTGGGTGGATACCATGCTTGTCAATCATATAGCCCAAGAACTCAACCTTGTCAGTTCTAAGAGTGCATTTTTCTTCCTTGACTTTTAACCCCGCTTTTGAATCTGGTAAGGACTTCTCTGAGTCTCTCTTGTAACTGAGTGTCATTTTCAGCAGAGATTAACACATCATCAAAGTAAGGTACTACCCTGGCAGTCCTTGGAGCATCCTTTCCATAAGGCTTTTGAAGATGCCTGGTGCCACTTACTCCAAACTGTAACCTTTACATTTGAAAGCACCTCTATGAGTCACAATGGTTTGGGCTTCTGCAGTGGCATCATCAACTGTTAATTGTTGATATGCTGGGCCAGATCCAATTTGGCAAAGACTGTACCTGCCAAGTGAATGTAGTAAATGATGCACCACTGAACTGGATGGCCTGTTGAAGCGATGGTTCAATGTCCCCTTATAGTCTCCACAGATTCTCACTGACCCATCAGTCTTGACTGGTGTGACTATGTCTCCCACCTGGAGTGGTCAGTGGCTCTAAAACTCCTTGAGCTATTAGTTTATCTAATTGTGCATCAATTTTTTCCTTTAAGGCAAATGGGACCCTTCTGGGCTTTAAGCGAATTGGCACCTTGGGATCTAGATTGAAAGTGATAGGGGTCCCCATACTTGCCCAATCCATCGCTGAAGACCTCTGGAAACTCAGACTTCAAGGCCTCCTCCCATTCAGTGTTGCTCACGTGATTGATGCCAGTCACCTCGATGCCTAGTGGATTGAACCACTCAAGTCCCAGCAAGCTTGGGCATCCTTGTCCACTTCATGGGCAAGCTTGTGTGGCCTTTGAACTTCACGTTGAATTCTCTTGTTCCAACTACTGGAATCTTGTTCCTTGGTAGTCTTTAAGAGTCAGTGCTTGCTTCTTGAAATGCTTCTTCTGAATGTTTGGGAGTAGTTCAGAATAGTGTCCCATGACACCATAGATAAATATGAGCCTGAGTCCACTTCCATTTGGCAAGGCCTTCCTTCAATTAGTACCTTGACATGCACTTTTCTGTTATTGATAGAAGAAGAATGACCAATAGTTACTGTCTGATGAGTTTCATTCTTCCCTTTGCTTCTGTGCTGCCCCATTTTCTCACTGAGGTTGTTGGGCTTGAATTTTGTCAGGAAACTTCTGTTGGGTGGAGTTCTGGATGATTTGCAGACTCTTGCTAGGTGTCCTCTTTTTCACAACGGAGGCAGATGGTATCTAGGAACTTGCATTCAGCGGGTGGCTTCCCCACAACCTCTGCAGTAGAAATCTTGCCTCTTTCTTCCCAGGTCTTTTTCCGCTCCATTCTGAGTCTATAAATTCCTTCCTCCACCTCACTACAGTCTGACTCAGAATCTATTTGCTCACAATGAGTTGTTGTGGACTTTTCCACATCAGGATGGCTTGTGGCCTTGTTAATTTTCTTCATGGCTGCTGCTGAGGACTTGGTAGCTTCTGCTGAAGAGGCTTTCTATTGCTTCCTTCAGCGGATCTTAGGTTTAGTAATAACTTGCTCTGAAGCACCTTGTCTTTAAGGCCCAGAACAAATCGATCACAAGATGGCCTCTTCTAAATTGTTAAATTCACATGCACCCCAATGTCTCTTAAACTTGCCATAAGTCGCTTATTTCTGCTTTCCCTTGATCCCGACGGTAAAACTCGTGTCTCTTAATGAGGCACGATTTGTGGGCGTAATGGGCTCTTAACAACTAAGTCAGGCCATTCCATTACCTTCACGTCTGCAGCCCCGCCAATGCCTTCGCCATCTTTGCCGACGCAGGCATATGTCTCCCAGTCTTCTGCCGCCGGATTGAACGGGCTGGGGGTGTTCAGCACAGCCATCTCTCTCTTCTTCTGTTCCCGTTGCCTTCTTCTTCAGGAGATCCCACCTTCGCCAGTGTTAAGTTTGCATGAAGAGACAGACGCGGAGTGCTTCAAGCTCTTTGTTGATTAGTGACTACAGCTCAGAACGAACCCACTTTGGCTGGGCTGTGGCTGCTACTTATAGCCAGCAGCGTTGCCAGCCAATCAGAGTGCAGGGTTTTCCACTTTTAAACCAATCATTTCTTACATTTTACAAGAACAGTTCAAACTAAACCAATGACTTTAAACCTGCATACATAACAGAGCCCTTAAAGTCCTTGGTGGGATTCATCTGGATCCTGGTGCTGCACTGCAATGGAGAAATGGGCAATGGAGCAGCTGGCGCGAGGGAAGGAGAAAGACGCTTTCCCTCTTTCTTCTCCCTGCTTCTCCTCTTTCCTTGCACTCGCTGCTCTGTTGCCCATTTCTCCATTGCAGCACAGCGCAGTACCCAGGATCCATTTTGATAGTGTGTGTGTGGGTACTTTAACAACCTGGTTCACCCTGGGTCAGGTTGGGTCACACCTCCCATGACAGCCAGCCTGACCCTGGGTGAACCAGTTGTTAAATTATTTGAATCTCTCCACTGCTTAAAGCAGTCTTTGGGCTGCCTCAGGAGTTGCATGAAGATACATTTTCTAGAAGTGCTTTGTGGGGTGTCTTTGTGCTGTGAAGAAGTGGCCTAAGTCTGCAATGTCCATGTCCCCCAAATAGCTTGAAAAGCTCCTGTGAGCACCTTCAAAAATAGAGAAGGTCTTACTGTTTTTTCCTTCAACATATTTTAGCACACACTTCAACCAAGAGCAAATATTGAAATAGAGCTGAGTAAACTACCTCATAAGACTTTAACTTAGGAGATAGTGGTTTGCCCTCACCTTCCTGCTATGAATGAGAGAGGCCTTTACAGATCACTTGTGGTGGCAAGAAAGGAAGTAGTTTTTAAAGAATATTATGGAGAATCACAGACCCTTGCAAGCTCACAACCTTGAACAGGCCTGGTAACCTATCAGCCCCTCCAAGCTAGGAAGGCCCTTAGATACTCACAGTGGTGGGATTCAATTTTTTTTACTACTGGTTCTGTGGGCGTGGCTTAGTGGGCGTGGCATGGCTTGGTGGGCATGGCTTGATGGGCATGGCAGGGGAAGGATATACTGTAAAATCTCCATTCCCTCCCCACCCCACTAACCTGCTTTCCAGCTCCATTCTCCTGTGCAGGGAAACAAAAAAAGACCCAGCCAATCAGCTGGGACTCGGGAGGCAGAGAATAGATGGTGGCGGGGCCAGTCAGAGATGGTATTTGCTGGTTCTCCGAACTATTCAAAATTTCCACTACCGGTTCTCCAGAACCGGTCAGAACTTGCTGAATACCACCTCTGGATACTCAGCTGGAG
Source organism: Naja naja (assembly GCA_009733165.1). Taxonomy (NCBI): domain Eukaryota; kingdom Metazoa; phylum Chordata; class Lepidosauria; order Squamata; family Elapidae; genus Naja; species Naja naja. The sequence goes on along the minus strand of CM019148.1, from coordinate 252,547,334 downwards.
AGATGATTTCTGCCAGCCATGCCCTCTGAAATGGCAACCTCCAGAGGTTTTTGTTTCCTTTAAAAGTAATTTGAAGTCTAGGTTTGGGATGAGGCGTTGTTTTCAAATGACTATTTATAACCAGGCCTGGTTTCGTTCTTTTTTTGTTGTTGTTGTTTTGTCTTGCTAAATTTGAAGATGAGATACTGTAAGCTGCAGTACAGTCAGTTGAGTGGGAGTCCTGTGAAAATATGATTAAATAAACACCTCTCTTTTTCATCTGCTGAAGTCTTTCCTACCTTCACTTGAATCCACTGGCCTTCTTATTTTTGTTCTAAAATAATAGAAGGCTCTTTGGGACCTACTGTTTCCTACTGTTTCAGAAGAATATTGCCACTTATAGCAGCTGGAGCAGCTAAATGTCCCCTCCCTCACCACCACTGAGGGGGCAATCATTTTTTCAGGGATATAACAAGAAGCAGAATGTGGGGACATTAGTTTGCAGAGTGACATGCTTTGTTCTCATCTCAGGGAAGAAAGGAAAGCACATCCTCAGGGTTGCATGGACAAGCAGTGAAAGGGAGCATATTTATGTCCTTTGACAGACCTGTCTACTGCTTGGGCAGGGGGGTGGACTAGATGACCTACAAGGTCCCTTCCAACTCTTTTAATCTGTTAAAGACTGAGATCAGTGACCCAGGAAATGAGCTTCTGCTGATGGGGTTTCATTCAGAGCTTCTGTATTTCAGGTAGAGATACATTTCTTTTAACCATGTAGAGTTTTAAGAACTCCCAGGCCAAGGTATCTTCTGATCCCAACAACAGACAGACTGAGGCATTCAGGAAGTTTACAGAGTAGGTACCCCTGTTTCCTTCCTTCTCATTTCAGTTGCTGAGATTACATAGCCTCTCAGTATGGATATCATGGTTTTGACTGACAGGCATTATCTTTAACACTTCTTAGCAATGAAATCTAGAATGCAACCATGTGAAGGGTGTTTTGTTTTCAATGCTAAAACCACTGGCAAGCCATGTTATTGCTTGTATTATGAAATATGGGACAAAATTATCTCTAAACAATATGTTTATTTTATGGAATTTATAAAGAAGGCTGCCCAATTCTGTATCAACTCTGCGTAGCATACAATAAAATCAACACTAAAACACAACTCAAACCCCCAAACATCCAGAATAGCATTGTAAAGCAATAAAAACAGTAACCTTAAAGCAAGGCTGGTGAGAAGATCCAGGTTTTGAAAACTCTTTTAAATACAGCCATTGTGATGACCTGGAGCGTGACACAAAAATAACCAAGTCTCAAAAATAGAACAAAGTCACTTTAATGTCTCCAACCTGGCCCCAATGTCCAAATATCCTCGGCTGCATATCAAACTCTTAAAGAAAACAGTTTATGGAGGGAGGAAAAGCAGTCCGCATCCAAAGTAAAGTTAATTCAAAATAAAAAAACCCAACACACCACACTGAAGGAATTACTAGGGCAGGCAAGGATGATTAATTGCAGACTTCTATCAGATAACGCAGCAACCACAGTTGGGAGAAAGCCAAAACACAGATAAGCTCCAATAAGAATGCATGCTTTGCTTCCAGCAACTTTGCTATGTGCAGTTTCTCCTTTTAACCAGTCCTCCCAGCTGCAGCCCATGGAGGGGATCAGGGCCCCTTCCTCACCCATAGACCACACCACTCAAGTTTCTCCCTTATCCACTCCTCCCTGCATGCCCTAGGATGAAGAGGGGATGGGCCTAGGTCTTCCTCTGAATGCCCATCTGGCCTGTGCCCTTCCCCAGTTTCCTCCACAACTACCAGAGCCACACTCCCACTCCCTATCAGCTGTTCCATCTCTCCCTCGGAGTCAGACTCCAACAGGGGCATGACAGCCGTGATGGAGGGCCAGTTATATCTCAGGTGGGATGGTGTTCCAGGGGGGCAGGTCCTGCTGCAGAAAAATCCCATTTCCTAGGTCTCATCAAAAGACAATGCGGTATAGACCAATGTCTCTCAACTATGGAAGGCCTGAAAGGGCGATTATGAATAAAAGAGACAATGTGATGGGCACATAGCAGGGCTTAAATTGTATTGCAATGAAAAATGGAAGTGATTATGTTGAAATTAAATCTATGATTCTCCAGTATTTGTATCCCTGAAAATTGTGATCAGGTAATGAAATCATTAATTTAAAGTTATCTGCCTAAACATGTTTCTTATAGAATAACTCAAGATATGTAGTTCATGTTAATTCACTTCATTTTTTCTGTTCCCATTTCTGGTATAATATTTCTGTCCTTGGGTTTTCGTGTTTCTTTTTCAATGCTGATTAAAAAACAAATCAAAACCTTAATATATAAGGATTTTAACACCCTAATGCATTTTTGAGTGCATATTTTCTGAGAAACCTTTTCACAACAAATGCGTTGTTTGCTTCTAAAAAGTCCTGATCAGAATTTTTAGAAAAAAATATCTTCCCCTTTTATTATTTGTTAGAATTACTTTGACACAGTTTTTAAAAACATGATTTTTTTTTCAAATGGGAAGTTCTGCTACTTAGTTCCTCGATATTTTTTTCAGCACTTTGCTAAATGAAAAGCAAACAAAAAATAAAATAAAGGAAAAATAAAGGAAAGTTTTCTCACTGAAAAAAATGTTTAACATGCCTATAAAGGAAGCGACAAATAATCTGACACGGTTCTAATTTTCACTACATGTAGTCCTTGACCTATGACTATAATCGAGCTCAAAATTTTTGTTGCTAAATGAGACAGTTAAGTGAGTTTTGCCTCATTTTACAACCTTTCATGCCACAGTTGTTAAGTGAATCTGGTTTCCCCATTGATTTTGCTTGTGAGAAGTCACAAAAGGTGATTACATGACCCCAGGACATCACAACAGTCATAAATATAAGTCAGTTGCCAAGCGTCTGAATTTTGATCATGTGACCACAGGGATGCTGCAACAGTCATTTTAAAAATGGTCAGTGCTCTTGTAACTTCGAATGGTCACTAAACAAACTATTGTAAGTCAAAAACTTCTTCCCTATTTTCTTATGACTATAACTTTGTTGCTTGTATCTTACGATTTATATTGTTTACTTAATATCCTAGTATGATTTATGATGATTGCTTATTTGGCATCCATGACTATCAATAAGTGTTGTATCTAATGTTTTGTGATGAATGAATTTTACAATGACTATGATAATGATCTATCACTATTATTGTGTGTACACTGAGAGCTGATGCACCAGAGACAAATTCCTTGTGTGCCCAATCACACTTGGCCAATAAAGATTTCTGTTCTGTTCTGTTCTGTTCTGCTCTGCTCTGCTCTGCTCTGTTCTAAATGGTACATGATCTGCATATTGCAATGAACTTATTCCTGCTAGAATTACATAGGGGGCAATTCCTCTAGTTTCTTTTTCTTTCTGTGACTGGAAGCCTTGCAGGATCTGTAAAAGAGAAGTGAGAAGTCAGAAAGAAAGAAAGAAAGAAAGAAAGAAAGAAAGAAAGAAAGAAAGAAAGAAAGAAAGAAAGAAAGAAAGAAAGAAAGAAGGAAAGAAAGAAAGAAAGAAAGAAAGAAAGAAAAAGAAAGAAGGAAGGAAGGAAGAAAGGAAAGGAAAGGAAAGGAAAGGAAAGGAAAGGAAAGGAAAGGAAAGGAAAGGAAAGGAAAGGAAAAGGGCATAATAAAGAAAGAAAGAAAGAAATTTAGGAATAACTACTAATAAAATAGACCTCTGTCTCTCCATAGTGAGGAGAACATTCACCAGGTGATCATTCTGTCTGCTCAGTCTACTGAGATATTTTTAGTATTCTAGACTCCTGGATAAGTGACAGCATTTTCAAAAGTGGTTTTTCATTGCTTTCTTCCTAGGATTGAGCGAGAGTGACTGGCCAACAATTTCAATGAAGCCAAGAATACCATGGGTAATTTTCTCAATAGCTATATTGTACATCAGGCCCTTGGTGCAGAGGTGGTATTCAGCAGGTTCTGACCAGTTCTGGAGAACCGGTAGTGGAAATTTTGAGTAGTTTGGAGAACCGGCAAATCCCACCTCTGACTAGAGATTTTACAGTATCCTTCCCCTGCCACGCCCACCAAGCCATGCCCACTGAACCGGTAGTAAAAAAAATTGAATCCCGCCACTGCCTTGGTGCAGTAGTCAATAATCTTACTGTTCTGTTCTTGTTGCAGTTTCTGGACCACCAAGAAAGGTAGCTCCATGGTAACAGAGTAGAGATTCCACTATGGTAACTAAGAGACTTTTTTTTCATTCATGGCTTGGGGCCAAAAAGCATCAGTGTCAAAGTAATCTTTGTTCAGGAATGCTTATAGCTGCCATATTAATTTAAGATGTTTCTTGGTTATTTCATCATTAGTGATTTCTACTGGTTTCTGGCATAATCCAATGATCATTGTGCTTATCTAATGTTATGAAGATAGGCTTTATATTGTCTTAGTGATGGCTGAATAATGCTATAAAATGCTATTAGTCCCCATAGCCACTTGGTCATCGATGATAATTATAATTCTAGAAACATCTCAGAATGATACAACTACTTCTTCAGAGAGAGTCATCCTCCAATACACACACGCACAACTTATTTCAAGTAGAACAGCAGTTTTTAACTTTTATGTCAGCTACTACATCCCCATCAAAACCTTTTGAGAACTGACTTATCACAGAGATGATTTCTTAATTTTGTTGCTATCATCTTAGGGTTGTTATTTTACCTTTACCTTTATAGTTTTATTAAAAGTTTTGTTCCATTTGAAACATATCAGAACTTTAACTTTTCAAAATGTAGGATTTATTGGCTTATTGTCATTTATTTGCTAATGGGGGTTTAAGGTACATTAAAATCTCTGAAAAATGTAAGGCAGCAAAATAAGATGGAATGCCTGTCCCCTCCTCACTAAATGAAAAGAATCTGTATGGTGAAATCTGTATTTTGGCCACAAATGCTTATATTTCATTCTTCAGGCAAGAGTTCAGGGTTTAGAACAAAGTCCTCCAAACTTGGCAACTTTAAGGCTTGTGGACTTCAATTCTGGGAGTTGAAGTCCACAAGTCTTAAAGTTGTCAAGTTTGGGGACCCCTAGCCTAGAACAATCCAATTCCTCACACATTGCCAACTATCAACTGAGAGGAGCTACAGATGGATAATCTTGTTTTGTAAGAAACAGGTTGCTGTTTCCCCTCAGAGTTTGAATTTTTATTAATTTATCCAAATACAAAATACAGCAATACAAAAAAAATGAAAATAATGGGAAAATAGGGGAGGAAATGGGAAAACTGTAGGGAAAGAAAAAGCAAAATTGTTGTTCTTCAATAAAGTAACCAAAAATGAAGGACAACATGATGATGGACTAGCACTGATGACATTACCTAGTTTAGGTAATGAAACATCTGCAAGGAAACAACCAAGCTCAGAGAGTATCAAGGACTCCTCGACACAAGGCTTCCCAGAAAAATAAGGAGCTGGTATTGTATTTCATAAACTCAGGTTCCTAGAATTAATGCCTTTGCATGTTGTGCCAAGCCAGCCATCTGTAAATTTTTCAATAAATCATGGTTAAATGTAATTGTTAATTTAGGGCTGTTTGAAATTGTAGCAACGCAGGATTGGCAAACACTTGGCAAGTCACAGCACAAACCAGTGGTGGGATTCAAATTTTTTCACTACTGGTTCTGTGGGCATGGCTTGGTGGGTGTAGCTTGGCTTGGTGGGTGTGGCAGGGGAAGGTTACTGCAAAATCCCATTCCTTCCCCACCCCACTAACCTGCTTTCCAGCTCTGTTCTCCTGTACAGGGCAACAAAAGTCAGCTGAGACCTGGGAGGCAGAGAATAGATGGGGGTGGGGACTGTTCAGTATTGATGCTTCCATATCTTTATTGGTTCACTACAAACTAGCAAGTCATGGCAGTGGTGGGATTCAATTTGCTTTACTACCGGTTCGGTGGGCATGGCTTGGTGGGCGTGGCAGGGGAAGGATACTGTAAAACCTCCAGTCAGAGGTAGTATTTGCTGGTTCTCCGAACTACTCAAAATTTCCACTACCGATTCTCCAGAACTGGTCAGAACCTGCTGAATACCACCTCTGGCACAAAGCAAGGCATTGCTTCTTCATTGCTTCTGTATGAATTAGAGACATCCACAAGGTATGATCAGAAAGGTCTGCTATGATCTTGAATTTCTGCCCTTTTTCTATATGCAACACCCATCTTGACTTTTCAGCCATACTCTATGGACACTCTGGTGGAAACTAAAAGCTTTTCCCCATTGCTATTGAAATGCTGTTACTTCTTCCTGAGTTGGCAGGCTCGCTTTCTTGACTTTCTTTTTGCATCACAGCTATCATTGGACTTCTATGGTAGTGAATGACCAAACCTGGCATATTTTTCCACCTTGAGGCTGTCCTTGGCAGTACTGGAACAAGGGGCAAAATATCATATTACTTCAACACCAATACAACTAAAGATGATTTAAACCATCTTTCGATACCATCGAACCATCTTTCGATACCATCGACCACGGTATCCTTCTGCAGTGGCTCTGATGATTGGGGGTGGGGGGCACCGTCCTGCGGTGGTTCTCCTCCTTCCTCTCGGGCCGTTTGCAGTCAGTGTTGGCAGGAGAGCAGAGGTCGGCACCGCGGCCCCTCATGTATGGGGTGCCTCAGTGGTCCGTTCTCTCGCCTCTCCTGTTTAATATCTACATGAAACCGCTGGGCGAGATCATCTGTGGTTTTGGGGTGAGGTATCATCAATATGCTGATGATACCCAGCTTTATATCTCCACCCCAGGCCAGATCAGTGATGCTCTCTCTGTGATGTCCCGGTGCCTGGAGGCGGTACGGGTCTGGATGGGGAGTAATAGGCTTCGGCTCAACCCGACCAAGACTGAGTGGCTGTTCTTCCCGGCATCTCGGCTTTCATTGAATGTACCATCTTTGGTCATGGGGGGAGAGGTGTTGCCCCCCGTGGATAGGGCGAGGAATCTGGGCGTCCTCCTGGATTCACAGCTCAGTTTGGAGGAACAGGTGGGGGCTGTGGCCAGGGGGGCATTTGCCCAGGTTCGGCTGGTTCGCCAGCTCCGCCCTTATCTGAACCGAGATGCCCTTCAAACAGTCACTCATGCGCTCATCACCTCCAGAATCGACTACTGCAATGCTCTTTACATGGGGCTGCCCTTGTGGACTACCCGGAGGTTACAATTGGTGCAGAATGCGGCCGTGCGGGCTGTGATGGGAGTGTCCCGATACTCCCATGTTACACCCCTCCTGAGCGACTTGCATTGGTTGCCGGTTGCCTTCCGGGTGACCTTCAAGGTGCTAGTTACAACTTATCGCCCTGTTCACTCCCATTGGAGGGGCCTCCTTGGGATACCGTCGGTCAGGCACTGTCAGCTGGTGGTCCCCAGGGCTAGGGCCTTCTCCCTGGGAGTACCCACCCTTTGGAACCAGCTCCCCGTGGATCTCCGTTTGGCCCCTGATCTCCACTCCTTCCGCCGGGACCTGAAAACCTGGTTGTTTCAACAGGCCAGCCTGGAATGACCCGGGTGGGGTTTTGGGGTCATTTAATTTCATTTTAATGTATTTTAATGTATTTGACTTGTCTTATTTAATTGATTTTTTATTGTAAATTTGGTTCTGTTTTAATGTTCGCTGCCCTGAGTCCTTAGGGAGAAGGGCGGCATACAAGTCGAATAAATTATTATTGTTATTATTAAACATGTCATTCTTGCAGGCTAGGGATGAGCTGAGGGCCAATTCAGAGAAGCAAGATGCGGGGAAGAGGTAGGCCACCAAAGCATGCTTTTTCATGATTTTTGTCATTATGATCCTTTTAAAATCTTGTGTCTTTCTCACTCAGGGAATTCTAGCCTACCTGATGATGCTTACCATATTGGAGATAGGCATTGTTTCTGTCAGCTTCAGCATTTGCCTGCAAAATACTGCACTGTAATTGTTGGAAGAAATATCCAGTTCCAGTTCCAAGCAAGAAAGGTACTGGAGGCAAAATGGAAGCTGGAGGCTGATTGGAAAGAGGGTTTAATGGTGAAGCAGAACCATCAAGCACATGATTCTGGGCAGCTGACCACATGGAGTTGAGAGTGGTGGGTATTTATACCGTCTCTTGGGCTTTGAACTTGAGCTTCCTATTCCTGTGCAAGAACATGTATTCTATTGGCTGTTATAGGGGTCATAGCTGGCTCCATAGGTTGTCTGAGCCAAGCTTGGTTGAAGCTTGGACTGCTGATGCAATGAAGGGGCTTGTTGGGCAATTCCTATTGTGGCTGAGGGCTAATCCTATTTTTGTTCAGACCTTGCTGCAGGGGACCTGCTTATGAATAGAGCTAGCTATCTGTTTATCTCTTTATAATGTTGACATCTGCTAAGGGCTATTAAGAAAGGTGGGGGCTGCTTTCCAAGAGCACATCTCTCCAATTCTCATCCAGGGACATATAATATTCTACCTTTTAAATATTTCTCAAAATATTTCATTCTTCTAGGAGAGGGGTGGGTGCTAACTTTCTACATATTGTAACATTAGCAAGGTATACAGTTTAAATATTACTAGGCTTAGGGTGTGTGGGAGACGTAACTTGGTACATGTTTGTCTGTGAATCTCAACTATGTGTGACTAGGTCTCCAGCAGAGATGAGGAATTATCTGCATTTAATCTTTTCAAAAATGAAACATTAAAATACCTTCACAATAACTAGTGCTAACAAGAGTTCTTTCCCATTGTCTCATTAAAGTGGCATCCATCAGTCCTTCAAATGGCAGAATATTATGCCAACATATTTGCTGCCCCTACTGCCAGTTGCTAGTACCCTGCCACTGGAAGCATACTGCTAAATGTTAGTGGATTCCCTTACCTTGGTTTCCTTCCCTACCTCCCATCCTACCAAACTGAAGTGAGACCCAGTGAGACTTTAACTGAAGTGAGACCCAGTGAATTTGGACAAATGGCTAGACTCTCAGATTTAACCCACTATGAAAACTCACTCCAGGTTCTGCACAAGCTCCTAGCAACTGGTCACCTGGGCAACACCGTAATCTTCCAATGCTGGTCAACAAAGCCTCAAAGTTCAATTCATATTGGTTGCTGGGAACTTACATAGTCAGCTGCTTTAGAGGCTACATGTAAACATGAATTTAATAATCTTCTGAAAGAGCACTAAACCCAGATTCAGCACAGGTTCAGCCTTCTTTTTGAAAAGTGCTGAGTTGGTTTTTAAAAGTAGCCTGAGTAACGGCTGACAGATTTGATGGCAAGGGGGGTGGGAGGAGGGCAGGGAGTATTGCAGTGGTGGGGATGGGATTGCACAGTAAGGCAGGAGAAAGTCCTGCCATTTCATGATCTAACCTCCTCCTACTCCATGCACCCACTAGCAGTTGCCAGGTTATTTTAAGCACAGTTTTAGCACAGGCTGAGACAAACTAGATCAGTGATGGTGAACCTTTTGGTTGTGGTGCGCGCGTGCTGGCACCCACAATGTAACGCATCCTGTCATGTCGCACTCCCGCCCTGCCTTCTTACTTGTACTGCACATGCATGTGCCTCCCAGCTGATTTTTGGCCCGATTGAGGCCGTTTTCACCCTCGAGGGAAGCCTCTGCAGCCTCAGGAGGCCGAAAAACAGGCCTTCCAAAAATACTAGAAGTGCCCGTTTTCAGCCTTCGGAGGGCCTCTGGAGCCTGAGGGAAGCCATTTTCTCCCTTCTGGGGGCTTGAGGGAAGCCTCTGCAGCCTCAGGAGGCTGAAAAACGGGTATTTCTGGAAGGCCCATTTTTTGGCCAGCCAAGGCTGCAGAGGCTTCCCTTGAAGGTGAAAATGGCCTCAAAAGGCCAAAATCAGCTGGGAGGAGCGTGCATGCATAGTGCAGGTAAGTTTGGCAGGGGCTCACGTGCCCGCACAAATGGCTCTGTTCGCCATCACAGAACTAGATAATATGAAATACCTTGGTAGCAGGGGTGGGATTCTACCAGTTCGCACCTATTCTCTAGAACTGGTTGTTAACATTCTAAGCAGTTCAAAGAACCGGTTATTAGAAGAAATTACTGGCCTAATACTGTAAGGAAGGCAGGAAGGAAACATTCTGGTGTTGCTTACAGAAACTGCCTCTCCGTTAACCCTTATTACATTCTTGGCAGGACTAGACTTCCTGTCTCAGGAACTTCTCTAGAGTTTTTCCCCCCTCCTTTGCTGGTACTTTGCTTGTGTGGAGTGACCATTCAAAGTTACAATGGCACTGAAAAAAGTGACTTATGACCATTTTCCACACTTACGACTGTTGCAGCATCCCCACAGTCATGAGAGGCCAGGCGAGGAGATGCATGCCTCGATGTGAGTGATATGGAGTTGGCCACGCCCAGCCAATAACATGACCAACAAGCCACACCCACCAACTAAGCCATGCCCACAGAACCGGTTGTTAAAAAATTTGAATCCCACCCCTGCTTGGTAGTGAAGCATGTCTTAACCTGATGACAAAAAGATGTAAACCTTACTGCCAATTAAAACTGGGGAGAAATCATTCCACTATAAAACTCTTGAAAAACTCTCTTAATATTTTCCCATTGATATACAAACATCGGTTATCAGGATTCCAAGTAACACACCCATAGCAATCAACACTCGGAGGCAGTTGGATTCCTCAAAGAATAGATTTATTGGATATGTCATATTGGCACAACATGGTGAAAACTGACTCTAAATGTTCCCCGGGAGTTTTCACCTAATTAAAAGTTATTTCACTTTCTTCAACAATCAGTCACATGGTCCAATCAGGATACAGTCCAGTTGCTAGATGACTCCAGTCCCCTGCTTGTGGACACCTGGTGGGAATGTCCTTGGTTCCCAAGAGAAAGTATTTTATTTTGGCTACAGCATCCCAGCTACCTCTACTTCCCCCTCCCTTTCCCACAGCTCCAGTTGTGGCAACATTGAAGCCCCAAAATGGCCACAGCCAAGTCAGCTTCAGGTTGACATCTGTACCTTCTTGGTATGTTTACACCTATAGACAGACTGAAATGGATCTATTTAGTATTTAATAATCCTGGTAAGATTTATTGTATAAGCAAGATACAGACTTGGCATCCCTAGCCAAATTTTCTGCATGCTTGCCAAATTAAAGTTCTTTGAAGGAAATTAAAGGTTAAGTTTCTCTTGAGTCAAGCTCTTAGTGAGTACAGGGACTTGTCCATGTTATTTTTTTGGCAACACTGTCCAGTAATTTGCAATGGCTTTCTTCTCATATACTGTGCAATTGATTGGTTGTATTTCTATGCCATGCTCCTGCAAAACAATTGAGTTGCACTTTGCCATTAATTTCCATAGAACATTTAAAGCAGGGGTCTTCAAACTTGACAGCTTTAAGACTTGTGGACTTCAACTCTCAGAACTCCTCCTCCAGTTGTGTTAGCTCAGGAATTCTGGGAGTTGAAGTCCACAAGTCTTAAACTTGCCAAGTTTATTTTATTTATTATTTATTTATTTATTTTATTTGTCAAGCAATTATAAGATAACAGGTATAAGTATAAACATAGTTATGAATACATGAAATGAATACATATAAGAAAAATAAAAAGAAACAATAGGACAGGGACCCTTGATTTAAAGTAACACCAATGCAGATGCATGTGTGACATTTAGTGCGTTGTACGAACCTAACTAATGCATTTTATGCAATAATCCTGAAATAAATAAACTGTGGCTCAGTATAATCCATGAACTGATCTTCCTCTTTATTCAGCGCACTCTACACATATGTCTCATTCACAGTCTTGATCCTCCTAAGAGCCTTTACCAGAGGTGGGATTCTACCAGTTCGCATCTATTTGCTAGAACCAGTTGTTAACCTTCTATGCAGTTCAGAAAACCGGTTGTTAGAAGAAATCACTGGCCTAATCCTGTAAGGAAGGCAGGAAGGAAACATTCTGGTGTTGCTTACAGAAACTGCCTCTCCATTAACCCTTATTACATTCTTGGCAGGACTAGACTTCCTGTCTCAGGAACATCTCTGGAGTTTTTTCCCCCCTCCCTTGCTGGTACTTTGCTTGTGTGGAGTGACCATTCAAAGTTACAATTGCTCTGAAAAAAGTGACTTATGACCGTTTTTCATACTTATGACTGTTGCAGCATCCCCACAGTCATGAGAGGCCAGGCGAGGAGATGCATGCCTTGATGTGAGTGATGTTGAGTTGACCACACTCAGCCAATCACATGACCACCAAGCCACGCCCACCCAGTCACATGTCCACCAAGCCACGCCCACCAACTAAGCCACACCCACAGAACCAGTTGTTAAAAAATTTGAATCCTACCCCTGGCCTTTACTAAACCTATCAGGCTTTACAGGCAGTCCTCATCTTACGGCCACAATTGAGACCAAGATTTATGCTGTTAAGTGGACAGTTGTTAAGTGAGCTTTGCCCCATTTTACAATCTTTCTTGCCTCAGTTGTTAAGTGAATCACTGCAGTTGATAAGTTAGTAACCCAGCTGTTAAGTGAACTTGGCTTCCCCATTGACTTTGCTTGTCAGAAGGTTGCAAAAAGGGATCCCATGACCCCGGGATACAGCAATGGTCATAAGTATGAAGCAGTTGCCAAGCATCTGAATTTTGGTCACATGATCATGCTGCGAAGGCTGTAACTCTGAAAAAGGGCCATAAGTCATTTTTTTTCAGGGCTGTTGTTTTCTGTCCAAAGCCCTAGGTGAAACTAGGTGAAAATAAGAATGCAGCTCAGGGTATGGAGAACAGTGATTGAACAAACAGGAAGAAGGGAGGGGGAAAAAACCAAAAGGAGGGGGAGAGAGGAAATCATTTCAAACCTTGAGGATTCAGCTTTCAGCCACGCTTCAGCAGCTGGTGCTTTTTTTAGTTGCACTGATTCCATCTGTGCCGACTTAGAATAGTGCTTGCTTGCTTTCTACCTAGAGACAAACTGCATGGGGATGAGCTACCAGTCTTTCTGAGCCCTCGTGTCTCCTTGTGGCTACAGCAGGGGTGGGATTCTACCGATTCGGACTGGTTCTATAGAGCCGGTTGTTATGAATCTGCACAGTTCGGAGAACCAGCAAATTGTGCCCCTGGCTGGCCCCACCTCTCTCCACCTGCTCCTCCCCTCTCTGCCCAGTCAGTCCTTATCGCACATGCGCGACATCGCGTGCATGCGCGACATCGGTGACTGCATTCTCCTCCGCCCAGTCACTCCTTAAGGTATTTCCTTTTTCCCCCTCCCAATGATCAGCTGTTCCGATGATCAGCTGTGCCGGGATCCCCCTTGCTGTCTTACTGCTTCGCCCAGGAGACTTCCCTGACGCCCAGGAGACAAAAAAATGGGGGAGGGGGTTTGCTGCAAAAAAGCCTCACATGGTCATATGAGATCACATTTGTGCCACTCAGCAACTAACCTATGTTTATGCCCCTTTTCAGTGTCCTGTTGTCACATGACCACAATTTACAATGTTTTTTGCTGGAAACTGGCATTTATTTCTGGTTCCTGGCCAAAAATGTGCATTGCAGGCAAAGCAGTGGTGGTATTCTACTGGTTCGGCCCAGTTCTGCCAAGCCGGTAGCAGCGATGAGCAACAGAGACCAAACTGGTTGTCTCCACCACTCTGCTGTTGGGCCCACCTACCCGCCTGGGCTCCCATACTCATCTTTATCCTCTGAATTTGAAGTGCAGCTGCTTTGCACAGCATAGAAGAGTGTCACGTGGCAGCTGCTGAAGCAACCAGGATTGTGCAGGCTTGCAGGAGGTGAGTTAGAATGTCTCTACACCTGTGCAAATGCCTCTGCACCTGCACAAAGTGTGCATTTGGCACGTGCGAGCACGCAAAGTGTATGCACGCATGCAAAGCGCGTCCACCAAGCCACGCCCACCGAACCAGTGGTAAAAATATTTGAATCCCACCACTGAGGCAAAGGATTTGCCCATGGCATTTGCTTAACAACCATGGTGATTTACTTCATGACTGCCACAAAAAATATCATAAATCATTAGTTGGAGGAATCTTTAAAGATCACAATGCAGCATGAAATACTAGAGTTTCCGCTTAGCTTACCCAAAGTTTGGCAGGAATGGGACAACTTGCCACAGCCAACTTGATGCAGCCAATTTGTCTCAGCCAACTCATTACGGCCAACTCACTATGTCAATTCACTGCAAGACAATACAACAATTCTATTTAATTATTTAAAATAAATTAAAAAATATTTTAATTTTTGCCATTCACATTTTATTCTGTTCCTCCTTTTGCAGCTTTTCTTTAATGATTCTGTTCCACCATTTCTTTGATATTAGGGTAACTCTTGTCTGACAGCAAGTTGTCCGGTGGCAAGATGACCATGGTGAGTTGTTCTGCAGCAAGCTGGCTGTAACGAGTTAGCTGTGGTGAGTTGCCTATGGCGAGCTGGCTGTGGTGAATAGTCATAGACCCAAGTTTGGCTCACCCAGCTCAGGACTCTCCTCCCTTCCCCATTTGCTAGAGATGTCAGCTCAAAGCTACCTCAGCAACAAACTAGTCCTGAGAGGAAGTTCCCTTCAATCTGAATTCGATTGGAACAGAGGGATGTAGAGAATAAATAGAACATGTTGAAGATGTGTCCTCAGCCAACAGTAAACTGGCCATCTCAGAGCCAGGGTTGAAAAGCTATGTGGATAAAAGAGAAAAGGTGTGTGTGTATACACAAGCTGTTGTCCCTCTTGCTAAACCTCTCTAGGGTTGGTCAGAGACATTGCTGAATGGGATTCTCCTGCTTACAAGTGATGCTCTTTCTCCTTTACCTTTAATGCACTGTACCATCCACTGGGGAAAAGATCCATCAGCCAGTGTCGTGTTGCCCAAATAGGGAAAGAGTCTGACTTTGGGACTGTCTGGAAGGCAGAGAAAACACACTTACTTCCAACAAGAAGGAAGGTGGACTTAGATGAGACTTAAGAGTATTTACAATTGTTTATGAGAGCTAGTTTAGTGTGATGGTTGATTCAAAGGCAAAACGTATTGTATGTATTGAGGACTGATCAGGGCTGCTTCTTTATAATTTAGTCCTGTTTTGTTCCACCTGTATTGTGTTCATGCCACTGTGTGAATTCCAGCCTGAAAGATTAGCTAAGAAAGGTGAAGGAGAAGCTACCTTGCAAGACCCAAGATTTTTTTCCCTTTCTTCCATCCTCAATTAGCTGCTTAATCTTGACCTAGATCTGTGATGGCGAAACTATGGCACACGTGCCAGGAGTGGCATGCAGAGCCATCTCTGCCGGCATGTGAGCTGTCACCCCAGCACAGTGTCATGCCCGCGTGCCTCCCGCCAGCCAGCTGATTGTTGGGTATCTGCTGTGCATGTGCGGGGGGTGGGGTGCATGCAGGAGATGTGCACGCATGCGCAGGGGGTGGAGGAAGCACAGGGGGGTCACATGCACATATGTATGCACAGGGGGACAGGGGAGTACAAAGGGGTCGTGTGCACATGTGCAGGGGGTGGGGGGAGCGTAGGGAGGAGTGTGCGCATGCGCACTTTTGGCACGTGACGACAAAAAGGTTAGCCATCACTGACCTAGATAATAAAAACTTATGGCCTTTTCTAAAATCTGTACTCTCATTCTAACCAGGAATTTTTGCCAATCATACAGCCCTGGATGAGCCCTGGATGAGCCCTGGGCTCTCTGCTTTCTCTACAGGAAAGGGAAAAGGTGTTGCTTCTCCCCACCCCCCCAGAGTAAAGCACTGGTGGAAAATTGGTGTCTGAATAAGTGTGGGTGACCTCCCCCTCCCTCCAGATTTAGAGGATGGTGACAGTCTGGGATTACTTATTTAAAAGCATTTATTTAAATGATTTGCGTAGCCATCTGTCCCATAGCTAGGACTCTGGGCAGTGTACAAAAATTAGAATCGAACAATAAAACAATTCAGATAGCAATTGTCAGAGACTGGAAATTATTCACAATTTACAACAACTACAACAGCAACATGAAAGCCAATAAACTAACAGAGCTCACTTCTGAGGGACCATCTAGGGCAGGGGTCTCAAACTCGCAGCCTGCAGTCCAGATGCGTCACACACTGGCCACGCCCACCAATTTTAGCAAGGGGGGGAGTTGCGATACGTCCCGTGACAACACTGTGATGATGCAAGTTTGACACTTCTGATCTAGGGGTTAATCAGGCTTGTTAGTGCTTTGCCTAAAGTTGGTAAGGTCAGAGCTATCTGGATCTGCAGAGGGATAGTGCCCCACAGGACAGGAGCTGCCACAGAGTTATGAGGCAACACCTTAGGATACCCGCTTGAGGTAGCCAGCCACTCAGCATGTCTCTGGAAGAATATATGTAAATGCATGCATCATTAAGAGGGCTTTCCAGAATTTCTCTAAAGTGGTTTATCTGCCCTTCTTCCACAGAACCTCCTAATATCCGGAAGGGGAGGTTTTTAAATTTTTTAATTGGTCGTTTGAAGGGGTTAGGGAGGGGGGTGGGTGGGGTCTCTGGGCGGATATTCAAAGAATGCCTGCCTAGTTTTGTAAGGGCTCGGTCCAGCCCAGTTAAGGATCACGGCGGGGGGAGGGGGGGCCTTCAGGGCTCCAGGAAGCGAGGCGGGAATGGCGATTCCCAGGGTGATCAGATTTGGCAGGGAACGGAGAGGTGGGGGGCCGTATCATGAAAAGGGAGCATGCCTCCGCTGTTTGCGAGCTGTGGCACGCTCTGACCCCCCTGCCTCTGCCCACTCCCCCGGGGATACGGGATCCAGAGCCCCTGGGCTCCGGCTGGTGTATTTTAATACCAGGTCCGTGGCTAATAAGGCATCCCTCCTCCGTGAATTGATCGAGGAGGAGGCCGCAGACCTGGCCTGCATCACTGAGACCTGGTTGGGGCCAGAGGGTGGAGTTCCTCTGGTTGATTTATGCCCCCCAGGTTTTTGGGTTTTGCATCAGCCTAGAGCCCAGGGTAGGGGTGGGGGTGTGTGGCTATAGTTATTTGGGAGACCTTGATTCCAAGGGAGGTCTCTGTTCCACAGATAGGCAGGTGTGAGGCTCTCCTCTTGTGTTTGGGGCCTGGAGGTCAGTTGGGCTTGCTGCTTACATACCTTTCCCCCAGCTGTGTGGCAGCGGCCCTGCCTGGGCTCCTCGATGTCCTCTCGGGAGTGGCGGTGGAGTCTCTGGGCCTTTTGGTCTTGAGTGACTTTAACTTGCCCTCCTTGGGGGGAGGCATTGGGTTTGACCCAGGAGTTCATGGCCTCCATGGCAGCTATGGGCCTGACCCAGATAATACAGGGCCCTACACATGAGGGGGGTAACACGCTCGACCTTGTTTTTGTCTCGGAGCAGTGGCATAGTGATCTGGGGGTGGGCAGTGTGAATGCCCAACCCGTAGCATGGTCAGATCACTATCTCCTATGGCTGGTCTTCCAGCAGGCCACCCCACACCACTGGGATGAGTAACCGCTGAGATGGTTCCGCCCCAGGCGCCTGATGGACCCTGAGAGGTTCCAGGCAGAGCTGGGGTTACTGCCCGCCTCCCTTATCCACAGCTCAGCTGAGGTGCTGGTGGCTGCCTGGCAACAGGCTGCCACGGAGGCCCTTGACCGAGTTGTCCCCTTGCGCCCCCTCACCCGCCGCAGATCCCGGGTGGCTCCTTGGTTTACAGAGGGGCTCTGGGAGATGAAGCGGCGCAGGAGGGGTTTAGAGAGCAGATGGAGGTTGACCTGTTCCGAATCCAACCAAACCCAGTTAAGAGCCTATATTAGGACTTACCTGGGAGCTCTGAGGGCGGCAAGGAGGGTTTACCTCTCTGCCCTCATAGCGTCCGCAGATAATTGCCCAGCCACCCTGTTCAGGGTCACTCGCTCCCTTTTACATCGGGAGGTGGAGATGGACCCTTTGCGGGGTAGGGCTGAGGAATTTGGACAATATCTGTCCGATAAGATCGCTCGGATCTGGGAGGGGCTGAGCTCTAACTGGCAGTGGTCTGAGGAGGGAGGTACAGGGAGTCTGGCCGATGTCATCTGGGCTGAGTTTGATCCTGTTTCCGTGGATGAAGTGGACAGAGTTATGTGATGACTGAGTTCCACCACATGTTTATTGGACCCATGTCCTTCCTGGATGGTATATGCCTCCAGGGAGGCCATGTGCGGCTGGCTCCAGGCAGTGGTCAACGCTTCATTGAGGGAGGGTTCTTTTCCCGCTGCCTTGAAAGAGGCGGTGGTGAGACCCCTCCTGAAGAAGCCTGCCCTGGACCCAGCCGTTTTAAACAACTTTTGTCCAGTCTCCAACCTTCGCTTTTTGGTGAAGGTTGTTGGGAGTGTGGTGGCTCAGCAGTTTCCGCTTTTCCTGGAGGAAGCAGACTATCTAGATCCGTATTAATCGGGCTTCCGGCCTGGGTTCAGCACGGAGATGGCATTGGTCGCACTGGTGGATGATCTCTGGAGGGCGCAGGACAGGGGATTCGACCATGGTATCCTATTGCGGCGCCTTGGGGGGTTGGGAGTGGGGGGCACTGTTCTGCAGTGGTTCTCCTCCTGCCTTTCGGGGTGTTCGCAATCAGTGTTGGCAGGAGGGCAGAGGTTGACCCCGAGGGCACTCACTTGTGGAGTCCCTCATGGGTCAGTCCTCTCGCCCCTCTTGTTCAACATTTATATGAAGCTGCTGGGCGAGATCATCCGTGGCTTTGGGGTGAGGTATCATCAGTACGCTGATGATACCCAGTTGTATATCTCCACCCCAAGCCAAATCAGTGATGCCCTCTCCATGATGACCCATTGTCTGGATGTGGTGCAGATCTGGATGGGCAGGAACCGACTACAGCTCAACCCGGCCAAGACTGAGTGGTTGTGTGTACAGGCATCTCAGATCAGTCAACAGATTCCACCTTTGGTCATAGGGGGAGAGGTGTTGCCCCCTGTGGACAGGGCTCGGAACCTGGGAGTGCTCCTGGACTCACAGCTCAGTTTGGAGGAGTAGGTGGCCAGGGGGCCAGGGGGGCTTTTGCCCAGGTCTGACTGGTTCGCCAGTTGCGCCCATATCTGGACCGAGATGCCCTTCGCACGATCACTCATGCACTTGTCATGTCCCGATTTGACTACTGCAACACTCTCTATTTATGGGCCTTGGTGGTGCAGGCTGTTAATAGCCTAGCACTTAGTTCCAGCTGCCTGTAATTATTGCAGGCTTGAATCCCACCAGGCTGAAGGTTGACTCAGCCTTCCATCCTCTCGGGGTAGGTAAACTGAGGACCCAAGATTGTTGGGGGCAATAAGCTGACTGTAAAAATGCCGCTTAGTAATAAGTAGGCATATACAATGGAATGAAGGCTATTGCTGAGCGCATTGGGTTGCGCTCCAAAAATTGTAAGCCACCCTGAGTCTCCGGAGAAGGGTGGGATGTAAATATGAATAAAAATAAAAATAAAAAATAAAATATTTAGGACTGCCCTTGCATACCATCCGGAGATTTCAGCTGGTGCAGAATGCGGCTGCGCGGGTTGTGATGGGAGCTTCCCGATACTCCCATGTTACACCCCTGGAAAAAACAAGAAATATCTGCAAGAAAGCCACTTCAGTAGTACCATCAAAAAACTTCATGGAAAAACAATAAAAAAAAGAGTCGAGGTAGACTCGAGGGTGTTCTTATTCCTTTGCAATGTAAATTTAAGAGTCAGTCGCAACTGCCCACAAATAAGCTTGTCTAAGGTTGGAGAAAGTGTGCACTGATTCTGTTTCATCACTTAAAGGATTAAAGATGGGACGCTTGTGAACTCTAGTGGAGAATTCCAGCGGCTACAAGGGCAGGGAAATAACTCACAAACTACAGATGGGCTTTTCCTTGACAAGCCTTAACAATAACAATAAAACTCCTTCCACAACTTCACTATCCAAGGCAGGCAGCCTCTTTGATGATAAAGAGCTGGGAAATGGAATTCTCTTCAGCCCAGCATTAGAAATGCGCTCAGATAGTTAGACCCTAGAATAGATTAAAGAGAGGATTGGATGGATTGTGGCTTTAATTGTAAGTAGAATATCACGTCATCTGTCCTTCTTTCCCTGCCCCTTTCCATTTGTGTGCTTTATCATTGCCGCTACATGTTGTCTTAAAAAGGAGAAAAAGAAACGAAAACGTTTCGAAAGTAAACGAATGCTCAATCTTAACAGAAGCCGCTTTGCATTTTAAAAGTCACTTAACTCTTAGGAAGAAGTGCACAATCGTGCCTCGTCCCTGTCCGATTGTTCCCATTTATTCGTACCTATTTCCTGTATTCTTACTCATGTTTATACTTATTCCTACTATCTTCTAAGCGATCGACAAATCAAATCAATAAATAAGATGGACCACGGCTATAACAATGCAAAGCGTTCTTTGTTTCTAGAGCACATCGTATAAACAAAGCCAATGTGGGTCTGCCAGTGATTTCCGGCTTCCAATATTATACGAATATAATATCACACGGGGTTATTACCAAGTAAATGGTTTTGGATTGCAAGAATAGACTGATAATATTCGCGAGCGCGATGATGACTTTATTCCAAACAGGACGCGTCGTTTTCTTGGGTTAAAGATCAAAGCATTAGACCAAGGGTCTTCAAACTTGGCAAGTTTTAAGACTTGTAGACTTCAACTTCCACAATTCCTGAGCTAACATGACCGGAGGAGGAATTCTTTAAAGCTGTCAAGTTTGAAGACCCCTGCATTAGACGAACATTAGCTGGCAAAATAAAAACCGATTTCGCTGCACCCTTCACAGGAACAGTAGTCCCCTCCCACGCAAGTTCTCTACTGGTTTTGTTTTTGAAGTAGAAAACAGCTGATTTAAAATACCGTATAGGGAGTGGGATATGCTGACATATACATAAGCTCATATTTCTATCGCTCCTTTTCCGCCCTGCTTGCATTGTGGGAATAGTAGTTTAATCGTCCGCTTGCACCACAGTAAAGAACTACACTTCCCGTCTTCCACGTGAGATAACTGCGGTTTAATCTGGGCAATCGGTCTGTACACCAAGAACCTGCAGCGAGGGATCTCTCGCGTGTAGTAAGCGCGGGAGACGTGCCCAGTTCAGAAAGCAGAGGAAGGCTGAAGCCGAGCCAATGGATTAAGAGAGCGAGGTAAGGCAGAGGTAGAGCACCGCGGAGGCCCGTCGGGGAACTGGGTAGGCTTAGGCTGGCGGAGAATATCCACGGGGCTCTAGGAAGCCGCAGGACAGCGAAATGTCTTATGTTATTTATCTTCTTTAAAAGCTTATTTATCTTCTTAAGGGAGGGAGGGAGGGAGGGTGCGTGGGAATGGTGATCACCTGCTGTATGCCGGGTAAGAATAACGAGGTGCACTTGCACTAAGTGGGACTATAGTGCACAACATGTGCATATGGATTTACTTCAGGGGTCTTCAAGTTTAACAGCTTTAAGACTTGTGGACTTCAACTCCCAGAATTTCTCCCCCAGTCATGTTAGCTTAGGAATTCTGGGAGTTGAAGTCCACAAGTCTTAAACTTGCCAAGTTTGAAGACCCTTGCTTTAGTTTTTCACGTTTGCATTTCCCGCTAATTATTCATTACTTCTGTGATAAAGAGAAGATAAAGGAAACAGAAGCATCTCTCTGGTCCTGAGTGCACAACGGTAATCTTATTGGGAAATGAAGATTAGGAAAGGGCAAGTGATTGTATTCAAAGCTTTATTTTATTTGGGGGGGGGGAGCTTATGAATTAAAAACATTTTTGTTTAATTATCCATTGATGTCTCTTACATTTTTAAAAGGTGGATAAAAATAGTATATTAAAGGCAACTAAATTGGAATGATAAAAATAATTAGGCATCTTTCAACAGTTATTCCATACAGCAAGTTCAGCTAAGGCCCCACTTTATCAAATGTAGCTTAGGTTATATTTTAAGGACACTTAATAGCAAAATAATACATCCATTTAAGAGCCATTCATGGTTGAAAAACCTAGTTAAATTAGGAGCCTTTAGCCTTTCTAGATAGGCTAGAAAACCTGAAATTGTCCATACTTGTAACAGTGTGAAACATGTTTTCACAAAGTAGATTACATTGCATATCATCCTTCTTAAGTTTAAGATTGTGTTTTCAGATTGTTGGATTGTAGTTGCAGTATATGTCAAACATGTCTGATAAAGTTATAATACACATTTAGTCATTGGGTTGTCACGTGATCTGTTTATGCTGCAACAGGCTATTTTGTCTACCGATCTGTGTGCTCTGTTGAAAAAAGGCTAGAATGAGTGTTCACTGTGCACTGTCTTTTCTACAGAACGAGGGAGGCTAATACTGGTTTGCTTAGTGATTTTGGACAATAATACACAGTAGCATATATGGCTCAGTCAGGAGACAGATAAGACCCACTGGTGTAGATTTATTGGCACATCATTGTGCTAGCATGCATATGGACAGTGGGAAGACCTCCAGATGTTAATGTACTCCAAATCTCTCAGTATCTCATCATTGACCCTTTACAGTTCAATAACTTCTAGAGTCACACATGTTTACCTTTGTGCTAGAAAATTGTTGGACTGACACGAAGATGGAGAGTCCTGTCTTAAATAGGTTGAGACAATGTTTGTGGTTAAGAAGGCAAGGCCAAGTTAAAATATTAATACCCATGTTTAACGGTGCGTGATTTTTTTTCTTTTATTGCCATAAATACCTTAGACTTGAATTCTGACTGAGCAAAATTCATATCTTTGTTACAAGAGGCATAGGGGTTCAAGCAATCACTCATAATTGCTACTTACTAGGATTAATTGGGGTCAAACCACTTCTAATCACTAGTTGACTGTTGCCTTTGTGTTTATTACTTTCCAGAAGGTGCCCCATAAACCTTATCTAGAGCTGGGTTTCTGTACATGTTCACTGGGCAGAGATTATTTAACTATTTCAGATATTTAAACTAGAAACCCTGTAGGACGAATGACACAATTCTGAATCTGGCAAAAAAGTTAGCAGGGAATGGGGACCTGATTTCCAGGATAGAGTTTATGAACTATAGTTATAGAAGAAAGGAAACTAAAAAATGGAATTACATGGGATTGTAATTACAGAGAAAAAACGATTTGAAAGTGAAAAATAACTTACCAACACTTAAGAGATGAACTTCCAGATGGAATATGGAGAACTAAATAGACAAAATGAACATCTTGTATGTTATGGGAAAACAATTTTTATTATTTAATCAATTTTAGGGATATCTGCAAGGGTGGGGATTCAGAAAAGTCAAAATGACAGCTGTGACTGTGCTCCATTAATGCCTTGTCATATTTTATGTGTACAGGTAATCCTCAACTTACAACCACAACTGAGTCCAAAATCTCCATTGCTAAGCAAGGAACAGAGCCATGTTATTAAAGAGCCGTGCCCCATTTTATGACCTTTCTCCCATGGTTGTTAAGCGAATCACTACAGCTAAGTGAATCATGTGGTTGTTAAGCAAATCTGGCTTCCCTCATTGACATTGTTTATCAAAAGTTCCCTAGGAAGGTTGCAAATGACAATCCCAGAACCCTGGGATGCTGCAACTATTGTGAATGCATCCTGGTTGCCCAGTACCTGAAGTTTGCTCACATGACTGTAGGGTGCAGCAATGGTTATACTTGTGAGAACTGGTCATGTCACTTTTTTCACTGCTGTTGTAACTCTGAATGGACATTAAACGAATAGTTGTAAGTCGAAATCTCGAAGACTACCTGTATCATATCTGTGACACACATAAAAAAGGAGTGCCATCATTATTTTTTTATTTTTTCCTACACATACACTTCAGCAAAATGCTGGCCCAGGCACAGAAGCAGCTCTAATTGTTTTATACATTAGAACTGAAAAGAAAATCCAAATAATCAAACAGGTAGCCAGAGAAACAGTAATATAACCCTAAAAACACTTCAGGGAAAAAGCAAACCTAACTCAATTGCAATCATAAGATCCATTGCACTACATGGAAATAGCTCATACCCAGTGGTGAGTTTCCAAATTTTTTCCTACTGGTTCGGAGAGTGTGCTTCGCGTCTGCATGCACAGGGCTCAAAGACCTCTCTCTGTATCAACACTGAATGGAACCAGTAACAAACTGGCATTCAGAACAGTGAATTTTTGGAAGGGGCTTGTGTGTTCTGGAAAAACAAATTTCATACATCAAGTGTATCAAGCTGGGGTAACTAAGCTATAGTGACTGCCAGAATAGAAGAGCCATATAATTGCCCTGCTTGATCATTTGCAAAATGTAACTTGTGTGGATTACAAATTGAAGTAGGATAAACATTTTGTTTAAATCTATTTTTAAAAACCTATTTTCTGAGTGCTCTGCATTATTGGAAGTGAGTAACTCAGTTACCCCAAGAGTTAAAAGTTCAGTTGGAAGTTAATGGTTCAGTTATCAATTTAGGATATAGTTCTTATCCTTTTGAGAAAGAGTTTCCTGATATATGCATGTTGGTTCTGAGTCTCCATGTGCCTTCATGTGTATTTGGCTGGAGAAAGACCAAGTGCCTTCATTTCAAATACATGAAACACTCATTATTTTAATTTTACAGCAATATGGAGTTTTTCATTTAACTTAGAACAACATCATTGGACAACATTCAGATTTATCCATACTACAGAATACATTCATAAGAATCAATGAAGCTTTTTAGTCATGAAAAATTCAGACCTGTTGATTCCAGTAGGGCACTATCAAGTACCTCAGTATTTTTATTTAAAGCCTGTTTTAATGGCTATTGAAGGAGACCAGTTCTTTGTCCTCTAAAGAAAAGTGACTTAAAAAGATTAACAATATGTTTTGGAGCATATTTTCTCTGCTTTTATAAGTGCATTGAGTTTGTTTAACCCATGAAGGTTGGCATAGGATTTCAGACTAGGACGAAAATCCTGCACTTGTTTACCTTGGCATCAAGCCTCATTTATCTCAGTTAATGGTGAGTATGTAATGTAAACACTCCTTCAGGTCAAAGTCAACCTCTGGAGACTTCATATAAGTGCCGTCTGTCTCTAGCATTATTGGAAACAGTACAGAAGTTGGTTCACCAGTGATTCCTGCTGAAATATTTTGAAAACTTCCCTAATCCTGCTATTTCCTAGTGCAAGGGTCTTCAAACTTGGCAAGTTTAAGATTTGTGGACTTCAACTCCCAGAATTCCTGAGCTAACATGACTGGAGGAGAAATTCTGGGAGTTGAAGTCCACAAGTCTTAAAGCTGTCAAGTTTGAAGACCCCTGTCCTAGTGGTTTCTCTTCCGTGTATTAAGCAAGCCTAACTTTGGTTAGCTCTGCGAGCCAAAATCTAGTTGAGTGTTTATTACAAAACTTTATTAATAAGACAGCATAAAGATTGTATGTGTCAGTATCTTCTTTCACATATAACTCAATGTCTATGGAGATTCTTAGTCATCCAGGTCGTGGTTGTCTCAAAGATGCTTTTTCAAAAGGCAACTGGACTTCGTTTTCTCCTTAAGGAAGATGTTTCGCTCTTCATCCAAGAAGCTTCTTCAGTTCTGACTGGATGAAGGGGGAGGATTTATATTCCTTTGCAGTCATCTGGTTGCTACTCCTTTCTCTGAGAGCTGTTGAGGCCACTGAAGAAACAAAAAGTCTTCAAGGAAAAGACAAAGTCCAATTACCATTTGAAACAGCACCTTTTACATATAATTTTACTATTTCTTTTTAATTCATATTTATATGCCGCCCTTCTCCAGAGACTCAGGGCGGCTTACAATGTTTGGAGCACAACCCAATGTGCTCAGCAATAGCCTTCCTTCCATTGTATATGCCTGCTTATTACTAAGCGGCATTTTTACAAAGTCAGCTTATTGCCCCCAACAATCTTGGGTCCTCAATTTACCTACCCCGAGAAGACAGAAGGCTGAGTCAACCTTGAGTCTGGTGGGATTCGAGCCTACAGTAATTGTAGACAGCTGGATCTTAAGTGCAGGCATTTAACAGCCTGCACCACCAAGGCTATTAATATTTTGTACCCCTTTTGCAAGCTATGTGTTTTTCTGGAGTATGCGATACAGTTGTAGTACAGTTAAAATTATATAAAAACCTACATGTACAGGTAGTCCTCATTTTACAAACCATAACAGAGCCTGGAATTTCCATGGTAAGTCATGATGGTTGTAAGATGAGACATCACATGATTGATCAGATTTTATGATGTTTTTCATGGTAGTCATAAAGTGAAAGCCATGACTGCAAAGCTAATGCAGTGGTTGTCAAGCAAATAGCACAATCATTAAGTGCGACAATGCATTCTTATGGGTGTTTTGTTTTTTTCTGGCAAAAAAAATAACATTGTAAATCACATCACGTGAACACAGAATACTGCACCTGGCCATAAAGGTGAGCCAGTTGCCAAGTGCCAAAAATATGGTCATGTGACATGGGAAGTGTTGCCATCAGAATGCTGGAACTGTGTCATTTGGGGGATGGGGGGAGAGTTGTAATTTCAAACAATCACTAATCAACCAGTCAATAACTAAGTGCTACAATATTGTGAGTTACATTTGAGATTTCCATCCTTAAGTGATGCTGCTGTAAAGCTCCATGTCACATGAGCACATCACTTAGTGATGCCAGTCCCAGCATTCTCTGTATCAAATCCTGTCAGTCATTAGCCAGACACCATTCCTGAGGCTTCACCGCTCTGAGGCTACTTGGCACGACAAAAAACCAGCGTGAGGCTGCGGTTGTCTTGGGCAGCTACAACCCCAACCCAGCCCCAGGCACCCTGCTGTTCATGACTCCTGCCCCCTTGTGCTCCACTGCCGCAGTTGACTATTGCCATCTTCTTGTTCCCGCTGCCTGGGCCGTGCCTGGCCTGATGCTTTGCGAGGCCTTCTTCCTCAGAAATGTCTTCAGAAGCATGCTATCTAATCCATGGTCCGCTTACAGAACAGAAAACATAAATGGCTTAAGTGCAAGGAGGAAATTAAGAGGAGAAAAAAGTAATGGATAGCAAAGACTTAATTAGCATCAAATTGCTGACCATAAATACAACATACTTGAATCAGAGTAAAGGTTTGTTTTCGAGGTAAAGGTGACTACAGGCATATCTCACAGATAGTGCGGGTTTGTCTCACAGGTTTGTGATTCCAGTGCATATAAAAGTTACGTTTGCGCTATGTTTCAGTCTGCTAAGTGTGCAATAGCATTATGTCTAAAAGACAGTGTGCACACATGATTAAAAAAAACTTGCTAAAAAAAGGTTAATTCAATTTGTAAAAAAATTTCAAATATCTGTGAAGCACAATCAAGTGAAGCACAATAAAATGAGATATATGTATTGACTTGGAGAATGACTTTATTTCTATCTTGTGCAATTAAGCAGGTTTGAACTTTGCTCTGAGATGATCACCTGTAAGGTTTGCATGTGCTGTTTTGAGGCCTTTTAGGAAATAAACTGACAAAGCAGTAATTGACTTGTTAAATCTAGTCTGCCACTTTTCTTTTTAGACAGTTCTTTGGCTAAATGCAGTTAATATGTAGCAGTAGTGAGAAAAATCCAACTTCTCTGGATTTCAGAATTTTAGGAGGGGGTATCCAACGGTTTCTTTTTATAAAGGTAGTTCTTGTGGCTTTTTAAGTTTGACTTTCTAGGATTGGAGGAGGGGGCTGTTAATATACTTGAAGAGTGGGGTAATTTTGGGGGATATGTAAAGGTTTGTTGATTCTTTAGATCTTGAGCACATTTATAAAGATCTTATCAGAGAGATATAATGAACTCATCTATTCATTTTCCATAACTTTAGAGAGAGGCTGGAGAAGACTGGTTGAGTGGATCCTGGAATGACTGAAACCTTTGTGAGAGCCTTGGTGGTGCAGGCTGTTAAACGCCTAGCACTTAGTTCCAGCTGCCTGCAATTACTGCAGGCTCGAATCCCACCAGGCTCAAGGTTGACTCAGCCTTCCATCCTCTCGGGGTAGGTAAATTGAGGACCCAAGATTGTTGGGGGCAATAAGCTGACTTGGTAAAAATGCCGCTTAGTAATAAGCAGGCATATACAATGGAAGGAAGGCTATTGCTGAGCACATTGGGTTGTGCTCCAAACATTGTAAGCCGCCCTGAGTCTCTGGAGAAGGGCAGCATATAAATATGAATTTTAAAAAAACAGTAAAATTATATGTAAAAGGTGCTGTTTCAAATGGCAATTGGACTTTGTCTTTTCCTTGAAAACTTTTGGTTCTTCAGTGGCCTCAACAGCTCTCAGAGAAAGAAGTAGCAACCAGATGACTGCAAAGGAATATAAATCCTCCCCCTTCATCCAGTCAGAACTGAAGAAGCTTCTTGGATGAAGAGCGAAACATCTTCCTTAAGGAGAAAACGAAGTCCAGTTGCCTTTTGAAAAAGCATCTTTGAGACAACCACGACCTGGATGACTAAGAATCTCCATAGACATTGAGTTATATGTGAAAGAAGATACTGACACATACAATCTTTATGCTGTCTTATTAATAAAGTTTTGTAATAAACACTCAACTAGATTTTGGCTCGCAGAGCTAACCAAAGTTAGGCTTGCTTAATACACGGAAGAGAAACCACTAGGACAGGGGTCTTCAAACTTGACAGCTTTAAGACTTGTGGACTTCAACTCCCAGAATTTCTCCTCCAGTCATGTTAGCTCAGGAATTCTGGGAGTTGAAGTCCACAAATCTTAAACTTGCCAAGTTTGAAGACCCTTGCACTAGGAAATAGCAGGATTAGGGAAGTTTTCAAAATATTTCAGCAGGAATAACTGGTGAACGAACTTCTCTACTGTTTCCAATAATGCTAGAGACAGACGGCACTTATATGAAGTCTCCAGAGGTTGACTTTGACCTGAAGGAGTGTTTACATTACATACTCACCATTAACTGAGATAAATGAGGCTTGATACCAAGGTGAACAAGTGCAGGATTTTCGTCCTAGTCTGAAATCCTATGCCAACCTTCATGGGTTAAACAAACTCAATGCACTTATAAAAGCAGAGAAAATATGCTCCAAAACATATTGTTAATCTTTTCAAGTCACTTTTCTTTAGAGGACAAAGAACTGGTCTCCTTCAATAGCCATTAAAACAGGCTTCAAATAAAAATACTGAGGTACTTGATAGTGCCCTACTGGAATCAACAGGTCTGAATTTTTCATGACTAAAAAGCTTCATTGATTCTTATGAATGTATTCTGTAGTATGGATAAATCTGAATGTTGTCCAATGATGTTGTTCTAAGTTAAATGAAAAACTCCATATTGCTGTGAAATTAAAATAATGAGTGTTTCATGTATTTGAAATGAAGGCACTTGGTCTTTCTCCAGCCAAATACACATGAAGGCACATGGAGACTCAGAACCAACATGCATTTATCAGGAAACTCTTTCTCAAAAGGATAAGAACTATATCCTAAATTGATAACTGAACCATTAACTTCCAACTGAACTTTTAACTCTTGGGGTAACTGAGTTACTCACTTCCAATAATGCAGAGCACTCAGAAAATAGGTTTTTAAAAATAGATTTAAACAAAATGTTTATCCTGCTTCAATTTGTAATCCACACAAGTTACATTTTGCAAACAATCAAGCAGGGCAATTATATGGCTCTTCTATTCTGGCAGTCACTATAGCTTAGTTACCCCAGCTTGATACACTTGATGTATGAAATTTGTTTTTCCAGAACACACAAGCCCCTTCCAAAAATTCACTGTTCTGAATGCCAGTTTGTTACTGGTTCCATTCAGAGCTCACCAGTGTTGATACAGAGAGAGGTCTTTGAGCCCTGTGCATGCAGACGCGAAGCACAGTCTCCGAACCAGTAGGAAAAAATTTGGAAACTCACCACTGGGTATGAGCTATTTCCATGTAGTGCAATGGATCTTATGATTGCAATTGAGTTTGGTTTGCTTTTTCCTTGAAGTGTTTTTAGGGTTATATTACTGTTTCTCTGGCTACCTGTTTGATTATTTGGATTTTCTTTTCAGTTCTAATGTATAAAACAAT
Organism: Naja naja; assembly: GCA_009733165.1. Taxonomy (NCBI): domain Eukaryota; kingdom Metazoa; phylum Chordata; class Lepidosauria; order Squamata; family Elapidae; genus Naja; species Naja naja. The sequence continues at coordinate 252,517,365 of CM019148.1, read as the reverse complement.
TAGAGCTGCTTCTGTGCCTGGGCCAGCATTTTGCTGAAGTGTATGTGTAGGAAAAAATAAAAAAATAATGATGGCACTCCTTTTTTATGTGTGTCACAGATATGATACAGGTAGTCTTCGAGATTTCGACTTACAACTATTCGTTTAATGTCCATTCAGAGTTACAACAGCAGTGAAAAAAGTGACATGACCAGTTCTCACAAGTATAACCATTGCTGCACCCTACAGTCATGTGAGCAAACTTCAGGTACTGGGCAACCAGGATGCATTCACAATAGTTGCAGCATCCCAGGGTTCTGGGATTGTCATTTGCAACCTTCCTAGGGAACTTTTGATAAACAATGTCAATGAGGGAAGCCAGATTTGCTTAACAACCACATGATTCACTTAGCTGTAGTGATTCGCTTAACAACCATGGGAGAAAGGTCATAAAATGGGGCACGGCTCTTTAATAACATGGCTCTGTTCCTTGCTTAGCAATGGAGATTTTGGACTCAGTTGTGGTTGTAAATTGAGGATTACCTGTACACATAAAATATGTAAAATGAAGGCTATTGCTGAGTACATTGGATTGTGCTCTAAAGATTGTAAGCCGCCCTGAGTCTCCAGAGAATGGTGACATATAAATGTAAATTAAAAAAAAAACCATAAACGCTCTCCTAGCGATGTCAAAACAAGTCTTTTAGGAAACGGAAAGGGGCAGCAGATGAGGCTTTAAAGACTGGTAGTAGAGGCAAGTAAAACCAGTATATTAGTAATTGCTTCCTAGAGGTCTCCATGTGTTTTGTACTTCATGGTTTTTTTCCTTAAGAGATATGTTAAGATGTCTCTGTAGGAGATGGTAATAACTGAGAATAGCTTTTCTGTAAATGGGTAAAAGCTAAACAAAAGGCAAAATAGAGTAACTACTGTATGAATTAATGTAATTCAGTCTAGAGGAGGTTGAAGGTGGAATCCAATTAGAATATGGATCTCTTAAGAGTTATATTTGATCATTTCCCCGTTAACTCATATGCTGGAGCAACAGCTTGTTAGTAAATCTGTGTGGCATTCATCTGCCCTGCCTTTTTTTAACGTGTGTAGAGTAGTTCTCTGATGGTTGGACCATAACAGCAGCAAATTGGTAGCATCGATTCTGCAATGAAGGGATCATTTTTCATATACTGTACAACTTTCATATGGAACTGAGTGCTGCAGGATGTTTAAACCAGGGGTTGCCAACCTTTTGGACCTCAGGGACCACCAAACTCATAATTTTAAATCCTGCGGATCAGAGACCCTGGGAAAATCCCCAAAAAAGTCTGCAGGAAAATTCCCTACCCTGTTTTTCTACCGATCAATCATTATTTGGGATCGCAGGATACCATCTCCAGCTCCATTCTCAGGGGGAGAGAGAGAGAGAGAGAGACTTTTGGCTTCATGCAAGGAAAGCAGCAGAAGCAACAAAAGTCTTTCTTTCTCTGCCTCAAATTCTGCCAGAAATGAGTCTTTGCCGGTGCAGCCTCTTGGAACAGGATGCCTTGCAGGGTCTCAAAGACTCATTTCTGGCAGAGTTTGGGGCAGAGAAAGAAAGACTTTTGCTGCTTTCCTTGGGTGCAGCCAAAAGCAGAAAAAGAAGTGGAAAGAAGCAGCCTGGTGGCCAGTTCCCCCGCTCCCCTCTCCCCTTACTACCTCGTGTTGTTCGCAATGCAAGCAATGCAAGCCTTGTGTTCCTGCAGACCATATGGGTGGTGCAGCCTTGTGTTCCCACACAGCCTGAAATAATTGCTTTGGGGGTGACATTTCTCTGCAGACCACCAAAATTTTCTTGCAGGCCACCAGTGGTCCCCGTCCACTGGTTGGCGACCACTGGTTTAAACACTGTACAGAGTTTGGTGACTTGTTTTTCCTTGTTGGAGGAACCCAAAACCCATTCCATAACACTGAAACAATTGCGAAAATAGACGGAGAATAAGAGAGTGTGTACATTATTTAACTCACTTCTGCCAGCCTGTACATGTTATTACATTTCAAATCTATGTCACTATATTGTCAAAAACATGGAAGGTAAATTAACACATATTGTAGACCCATATCTGTTACTCTATTGGTCAGCCTTCTTGAGCAGAACAGGACTTATTTCTGAATAGGCATGGATAAGATGGACAGCTACTCTTAACAACCTGTTCAATGAAAGTGTATGTAGATCTCTGAGCTGCAGATAAATCTTCTGTTTTCTATTTTTCAGTATTTTTTTTAAAATTATAGATGCAAATACATTCTGCTTGTGACAGTAGGGCTTTTTCCTCTTTACATTCATATAGCTTAAGACTAAAATCCGTAAAACTGAATATTTCAGAGTAACTGAAACATAATAATTGCAAGCTTTGGGGGTTCCTGTGACACTAATTAAAAACTTCCTTGAGTGTGTGATTTTATTCAGGCCATTCTTGTACCAGGTTTCAAGCTATTTTCCTACTAGTCACTTGTAATCTCATCAAACTATCAACCAGCCCTTGTTGAAATAATAGAAAGCATGTCCTTGCTGTTATTTTGGGCAATGATAAATGGATGACTCTTAAGACAGTATTTCTTAAAATGTGATCCAAGTAACCTTGAGGATCCCCCAAGACCACTTCAGGGGTCTTTGAAATCAAAATTATTTGTAAGATATTAAAGATATTTACAAACTTTTAAATTAACATCACTCTCCTCATTATTTTAATTTATTAAAAATAAGGCTTTTCATAGAAAGTACTTTATTTATGTTAATATAGAATGGGCTTAATATTATTTTTACATGATTCAATAAATCTTCTATGACTGTGTGAATTGTTAATATGATAAATAGTGACCAATTTAACCCACACAAACAAAAGCTCTTTTGGAATCCTCTATAATTTTTTAAGTGGGCAGGGATCCTAAGAGCAAAATATTTTTTAAAAATACTCTTTTAGATGATGCTATAAATTGTTACTGGGAAAATGCCTTATCTATACTGAAATATAGACCATTCAACACATTGCAGTTGCCAGTGCAACTGTTAAGAAAATAGGAAGCTGCCTTTTATTGAGTTAAATCATTGGTCCATATCACTTAGTAATGTTTATCCAATCCTTTCTTGTCTTTAACAGAAACTGGAATTTCTCCTTAACCATTGAGCAACTATTTTCTTGGCAGGTTTCTTGTCCTGGATGCTAGTGAGAGCTTCTTTGTAGCCATGTGATGTGACTGAAAGTTCTAGTTAACCTTGAAAGACAGTTTTATACTCAGTGCATTACAACACCCTAACTAGAATAAGATTCAACTGAGATAAAACTGGGTGAATAAAAAAAATGAGAAGTTCTTGCTAATTACCAACGTTCACAGATGATAGCACCAGCTGACTTTCCTTGAGTTTCGAGATTAGGCAGAATATAGGTGGGAAACTACCAGGATATCCCAACAATGTAAGCCAGGCTGGAAAATCCAAACAAACAGACAAAAAAGCCAATAGAAAAATATTTCTGCATTGGCAAGAAAAGTGTGGATATGAACATGAAATCGCAAGACGTCAAAGTTGACTTGAAGGAGTCTTTGTAGTTTCTAAATTGGTAATTAGTACAATACTTGGGACGTGGTGGCTCAGTGGCTAAAACGCTGAGCTTGTCGATCAGAAAGGTTGGCAGTTTGGCGGTTCGAATCCCTAGCACCGCGTAACTGAGGGAGCTCTCGCTACTTGTCCCAGTTTCTGCCAACCTAGCAATTCGAAAGCATGTAAAAATGCAAGTAGAAAAATAGGGACTACTTTGGTGAGCGTTCTGGGCACTGTAGGCGTTTAGTCATGCTGGCTGCATGACCACGGAGACGTCTTTGGACAACGCTGGCTCTTCGGCTTTGTAATGGAGATGAGCACCGCCCCCTAGAGCTAGAAACAACTAGCATGTATGTGCAAGGGGAACTTTTACCTTTACAATACTATGATCAGAATTTAGTATAACAGAATGCTATTCTGTATTGTATTGTTGAATTTATGTGTAATTCAACTCATTCCTCCACTGCGAGGAACCCTGTATGCTCTTATGTTTTGGCCTCCTTCTAGTCTGTCCTACAGATGTTGTGAAGTGAAAGTGTGTTTCACTTGACAAAACTTAAATGTAGCAGATGAAGAAATGATTAATTATTTATAAAGACAGCAATCCAGCTGAATAAACTTTGCTTCATGACAGTGTTCCATGTTTCTTTATTTGGGTTCCCCGTTTCCCTCAAAAAAAAAACCCTTTAAAAATGTTCTGATCTGGCTGACCTGAAACATTCCACTGTATTTCAAGTAAATATTTGTTAGACCATAGAAGACATTTGTGGAAACTGAGCACAATTTTGTTCAGGAAATATTGCAAAGCCAACATATTCCTGGCAAGATGAAGGTAGAGATTAGTTTGTGATGTTCTCACCAGGAAATTTTCTGAAGTGCCACCTTCTCTCCTTTTTTTAAAACAGAAATACCAGCGAGGCATACCTCTGCATGTTGGAGTTTGTACACAGCAGTGAAAAGAGAAACTGAACAAACAGTAAATCCAGCATTGTGGCTTTCACTGAAAAGAATGTGTTCCTTTTCAAAGTGATCAAGAAGCTAGCAGGGAGTTATGTCTGAAGAGGCTGAAAAAATGGAAAAACAGCCTCCTGACCCTCCACCAGACCCACGCTGGAAGTTCCTTGTTGGCTACCTCTGTTTCTACGGCTTCATGGGGCAGATTAGACCTGGGGAGAGTTTCATCACACCTTACCTGTTGGGATCGGAGAAGAATTTCACAAAGAAAGAGGTGAGGTCTTCTGACATATTAGCCACACAAGGGACAGATTGGTTGCAGTGGTCTGAAGAATGCACTGAAGCGTGGAGTGTTGAGTGGTCTTGCAGAAGACTTTCTGAGCAGCAATAAGTTTTGACAAAATGCTAGGAATGACTCTGTTAAAGTGGAGGGAGGGAAGAGTATGTTGCAGCAGTGCATGGAAAGAATGATAAATCCTCATTTTTCCTCCTTTTTATTTGGCTCTTGGATCATGGGCTCATGGAGCATAGGGGGATGATTGGGTTAGGAACAAACAGACCTACATAGACCTTCTAGAGGCCAGAATGTGGGCTGAGATGGGAAGAGAATTCCACAGAGCTAGCTTGTTTCTGAGTTAAATTAGAAAATGTATGGGTATGCTTGCATTCTGCTCCAATGTATTAATGCAGTAATGGTAGTTATTAAAACTTATTTTGGAATAATAAAGCAGTGGGATGACCTGCCTTTTCCCCCAGTTAAAATAAAACTGAAAGGAATCTCAGCCTGACCTGCTGTCTGTTGTCCTGATAATCTGGAGACTTACATTTTAACTTCTGATTCAGCAAATAGTTTGACAATGCAAGCTAGCAAAGTAAATGCCTAATCCGATTGCTTGAGTCAACTTCTATGACTGTTCTTTCCATTCCATTCTTTCCATTCTGGATCCTTCCAGATTAATTGGACTACAGTTCTCATCATTCTTAGCCAAGATGAGTTATGTTTGGAGTTGTGCAGTGCATCTGGAGAACACACTTTGGGAAGGCTGTGCTTCATGATATGATCTTGGTTGCAGTGAAGGTATCATATGGCACATATTAGTACCCTTAAAAATACCAAAAATAAACCATTTTCCTCCTCTTCTGGGGTCATTTTGTCCTTTTCCTTCACCATTTTCTTGCCTGTTTCTCTTTTTTGTAGAAGGGATTCCATGATTATTCTGTAGCACCTCTGTCTCATTTAATACTTTCTGCCAATTACAGGTGATCTCCTAAATTTAGTGAAACCAATTAACAATTTCTCCAGCTTGCCTGGAGCTCCTTCATCCCATTCCAAACTGTGATGTTGACTCCGTTGATGAGCTGATGGTAGGCTAAATTTTCAGTATCACGCTGTCGCCTTTATCAAATGAATGATTATTCCCAGCTGATTCCATGGATTGAGTAAAATCAAGCTGACCAAAGACTACATTTAACATTTACCAAGGTCGGTGAAATGAGGACCCAGATTGTTGGGGGCAATATGTTGACTCTGTCAACCACTTAGAGAGGGCTGTAAAGCAGTGTAAAGTCTTAAATATGAAACCTCTATTTTGTAGTGCTGTGTATCATAAAAGAGCCGAGGTGGCGCAGTTGTTAGAGTGCAGTACTGCAGGCTACTTCTGCTGACTGCTGGCTGTCTGCAATTTGGCAGTTCAAATCTCACCAGGCTCAAGGTTGACTCAGCCTTCCATCCTTCCGAGGTGGGTAAAATGAGGCTCCAGATTGTTGGGGGCAATAGGCTGACTCTGTAAACCACTTAGGGCTGTAAAAGCACTATAAAGTGGTACATAAGTCTAAGTGCTATTGCTATTCCTAAGTAGCAGATGATGAGATACTGATTTTTGATACAGTAACATACTCCACTGTTCCACTTATTTTTAAGTAGAAAGGTCGATATAACTATTTTATAGAAATATAAGTATATCTACAGTAAAAATGATTATGAGGTCCCAGGGATTTTTTTTTTTTAAATAAACATTCTAAATACAGATTAATATTTATTTCCAGGCTATTTTCTTAAGAATCCATTGACCAATCTCTCAACTAGCTAATAAACTACTGGTTTGTTTCTTTAAAAGAAAAAGAAAAAATTAAAACACTTAATGTTGTATGCATTTCTCTTATTTAGTAGTTTTAAAGAACCGAAAGCTTAGAATGAGGAATTAGCTGCCCTCCCCAAAGATGGACTTTTGCAATAGCTGTGTCGAGGTGGCTGTGACCTGCTGCTCTGGTTTCATTAAGTTTCTATTTGAACACTTGATCTTCTTTTAGTAATGAGCAAGGTCTATTTTCTCTCTGATCCCTTGCGAGGACTCTCTGGGACATTGGCAGCTCTTGTTGTTTGGGCAAAAAACAATCACACACACAGGCAATCTGTTCCCAAACACTCTGTTCTGCCTGACTGCTCTCCCTTTTGGATGAGGGAACGCTCAGCACCCTAGGTTATCAATTAGTGCATGGCAGCTTCTTCACATGCTGAGAGCAGATTTAGATGTGTGTTTGTATGTGGGGGGAAGGAATCACTCCTGACTTACAGAAACCTCTCTTTTTTGTAGTGTTGTGTATCATAAAAGAGCCGAGGTGGCGCAGTGGTTAGAGTGCAGTACTGCAGGCTACTTCTGCTAACTGCCGGCTGCCTGCAATTTGGCAGTTCAAATCTCACCAGGCTCAAGGTTGACTCAGCCTTCCATCCTTCCGAGGTGGGTAAAATGAGGCTCCAGATTGTTGGGGGCAATAGGCTGACTCTGTAAACCGCTTAGAGAGGGCTGTAAAAGCACTATAAAGTGGTACATAAGTCTAAGTGCTATTGCTATTCCTAAGTAGCAGATGATGAGATACTGATTTTTGATACAGTAACATACTCCATTGTTCCACTTATTTTTAAGTAGAAAGGTCGATATAACTATTTTTATAGAAATATAAGTATATCTACAGTAAAAATGATTATGAGGTCCCAGGGATTTTTTTTTTAAATAAACATTCTAAATACAGATTAATATTTATTTCCAGGCTATTTTCTTAAGAATCCATTGACCAATCTCTCAACTAGCTAATAAACTACTGGTTTGTTTCTTTAAAAGAAAAAGAAAAAATTAAAACACTTAATGTTGTATGCATTTCTCTTATTTAGTAGTTTTAAAGAACCGAAAGCTTAGAATGAGGAATTAGCTGCCCTCCCCAAAGATGGACTTTTGCAATAGCTGTGTCGAGGTGGCTGTGACCTGCTGCTCTGGTTTCATTAAGTTTCTATTTGAACACTTGATCTTCTTTTAGTAATGAGCAAGGTCTATTTTCTCTCTGATCCCTTGCGAGGACTCTCTGGGCCATTGGCAGCTCTTGTTGTTTGGGCAAAAAACAATCACACACACAGGCAATCTGTTCCCAAACACTCTGTTCTGCCTGACTGCTGTCCCTTTTGGATGAGGGAACGCTCAGCACCCTAGGTTATCAATTAGTGCATGGCAGCTTCTTCACATGCTGAGAGCAGATTTAGATGTGTGTTTGTGTGTGGGGGGAAGGAATCACTCCTGACTTACAGAAACCTCTCTTTTTTGTAGTGTTGTGTATCATAAAAGAGCCGAGGTGGCGCAGTGGTTAGAGTGCAGTACTGCAGGCTACTTCTGCTAACTGCCGGCTGCCTGCAATTTGGCAGTTCGAATCTCATCAGGCTCAAGGTTGACTCAGCCTTCCATCCTTCCGAGGTGGGTAAAATGAGGCTCCAGATTGTTGGGGGCAATAGGCTGACTCTGTAAACCACTTAGAGAGGGCTGTAAAGCACTGTGAGGCATATATAAGTCTAAGTGCTATTGCTATTAATGGGTGGAGAGTTGTGGAGTAGAATTTTCACTTTAATCTCTCCATCAGCTCTCCGTTGAAAATGAAGACATATAAAATCACATTGAAACCCAACCAATTAAAACATTAAAAACAGCCGGTAATAAAAGTTACTTAAAAATATGAAAACCCAAAGAATACTGTGTTCCCTGGCACACAGTATTGCAAGTACTAATTAAATTAGTAAACTACGACTTACAACAGTTATTCAGTGACTGTTCAAAGTTACAACATTATTATTATTATTATTAATTATTATTATTATTTATTATTTATTAGTTTTACATACTGCCTTTCTCCCAAGGGACTCAGGGCGGTTTACAGGGCAATAAAAACATGCAGTACAAAAATTAAAATAAAGATTAAACTAGAATTTAAGCCCAACCAACAATAAATTTTAAAAATATTTAAAACAATTATTCCAATCAAAAATTAAAAATATATTTCTCATGGGGATAGATCGGCTTGCTCAAATAACCATGTTTTAAGGGCGCGGTGAAAGGCTCTCAGGTCGGGGACAATCCAGATCTCTAACGGTAACTCGTTCCAGAGGGCAGGGGCCGCCACAGAGAAGGCCCTTCCCCTGGGGGTCGCCAGCCGACATTGTTTGACCGACAGCACCCTGAGGAGGCCAACCCTGTGGGCCCGTACTGGGCCCACAGCAGTGAGAAATGTGACTTACGACCATTTTTCACAGTTACAACCTTTGCAGTATCCGCATGATCCCATGACCAATATGCTGATGCTTGGCAACTGGTTCATATTTATGATGGTTGCAGAGTCCCAGGGTCATGGGATCCCCTTTTATGACTTTCTGACAAGCAAAGTCAATGGGGAAGTCAGATTCACTTAACAACCAGGGTACTAGCTTATCAACTGCAATGATTCACTTAACAATGGTGGCAAGAAAAGTCGTAAAATGGGGCAAAACTCACTTAACAACAGAAATGTTGGGCTCAATTGTGGTCATAAGTCAAGGGCTATCTGTAGTTACCAAAATCATTCTGTAAGAGAAATGGGCTGGTCTGATATTAAAAAGACATCAGAATGAATGTCTCAATAGGCATACCATAGGAGAAAACATTTGCAGATGGAATTATAAGAGAAGATTCACAGCTGAATCTTCTCTTATAATGATGCTAAAAGTTGGAAAGAGAAATCTCATGAAGGGTAATGTTTTGTGGGGTGCAGGACTTCATTATTTTTGAGGAATCTAGGTACCACAGTAGACAGGACTATAGCTATTATATATACTAGCTATTATATATACTGGAACTATATAAGAACTAATTAGGAATGCAGAAAAAACAATTACCACCCACCTGCCTTCAATCGAGGACCTGTATACTTCACGAGTCACAAAGAGGGCTATGAAAATATTTACAGACCTCTCATATCCCGGACATTGTTTCAACTCCTTCCCTCAAAATGATGCTATAGAGCAGCGGTTGCCAGCTGGTGGGCCGTGGCCCACTAGTGGGACGTGAGAAAATTTTGGTGGGCTGCAGAGAAATCTAACCCCCAGAGTACCCCCCCCAAAGCAATTAATCCAGGCTGCACAGAAACACAAGGCTGCGCAGCCCACATGGCCCGTGGGAACCCTCGCCACCCACTCACTCCTTACCTGGCAAACTTGTCTGCTAAATTGATATTTTTCCTTTTTCTGACCATCAGCTGTCCTGCTGTGCTGGGAGATTTAGATTAGCTAGGAAACAGGAAATGGTTGCATTTCTTGCTTTCTGGCTAGTCTTTAGAACTTCGGCTCTGCTTTTAAGCACAGCTGAACCTCCCTTAGGACTGAAGGTTCTGTTATTCAGTCAGACTCACGGCAAGCAAATTTGAGAGACTGAGCTAGCCGATGGCAAATAGATAGATCACTGAATAATTCTGTGAGCAACTCAATCTGCCTGCCTGCGTTGCCTGATTTTGGGTAAAAGTTGCTCTTTCTTTTTTTATAAAAAAATTCAATATGTACATACATGGTGTGTTGTGAGTTAATTTTGTGAGTTTGCTTGCAAGCAAATTTTATGTGACAGACTGAGCTAGCCAATGGCAGATTTCTGAATGAAGCTGTGATTCTATGAGCAACTCAATCTGCCTGCCTGCTTTGCCTGATTTTGTTGCTCTTTTTTTATAAATATTCAATATTTATATAAATATTTATAATATTTACATACAAGCCATGCCCAGCCAGTCACATGACCACCAAGCCACACCCACAAATTAGGCCATGCCCACAGAACCGGTTAGTGGTCCCTGGGATTTAAAATTATTTGGTGGTTCCTGAGGTCCAAAAGGTTGGCGACCCCTGCTATAGAGCACTGCACACCAGAACAACTAGACACAAGGACAGTTTTTTCCCAAAAGCCATCACTCTGCTAAACAAACAATTCCCTCAACACTGTCCAACTATTTACCAAGTCTGCATTACTATTACTATTAATCTTCTCATCACTCATTATTATTATTATTTATTCGACTTGTATGCCGCCCTACTCCCTAAGGACTCAGGGCGGCGAACATTAAAACAGGACAAATTTACAATAAAAAGACAATTAAATAAGTAAACAAGCCGAATACAATTAAAAAGTTAAGAAGGTTAAAACCCTCAGACCCCCCCCCACCAGGTCATTCCAGGCCGGCCTGTTGAAACAACCAAGTCTTCAGGTCTCGGCGGAAGGAGCGGAGGTCAGGGCCAAACGGAGATCCACGGGGAGCTGATTCCAGAGGGCAGGTGCTCCCACGGAGAAGGCCCTAGCCCTGGGAACTGCCAGCCGACAATGCCTGACCGACGGTATCCCAAGGAGGCCTCTCCTATGAGAGCGAACAGGGCGATCGGAAAGTGATGCTGGCAGGAGGCGTTCCCGCAAGTACCCTGGACCCAAGCCATTTAGAGCTTTATAAGTTGTTACTAACACCTTGAAGGCGACCCGAGAGGCAACCGGCAACCAATGCAAGCCACGCAGGAGGGGTGTAACATGGGAGTATCGGGATACCCCCATCACAGCCCGCACGGCCGCATTCTGCACCATCTGCAACCTCTGGGTCATCCACAAGGGGAGCCCCATGTAAAGAGCGTTGCAGTAGTCGATTCTAGAGGTGACGAGCGCATGAGTAACCGTTCGAAGGGCATCTCGGTCCAAATAAGGGCGGAGCTGGCGAACCAGCCAAACCTGGGCAAAAGCCCCCCTGGCCACAGCTCCCACATGCTCCTCCAAACCAAGCTGTGAATCCAGGAGGACACCCAGGTTCCTCGCCCTATCCATGGGGGGCAACACCTCTCCCCCCATGACCAAAGATGGTACATCCAATAAAGACCGAGATGCCGGTAAGAACAGCCACTCAGTCTTGGTGGGGTTGAGCTGAAGCCTATTACTCCCCATCCAGACACGTACCGCCTCCAGGCACCGGGACATCACGGAGAGAGCATCACTGATCGGGTCTGGGGTGGAGATATAAAGCTGGGTATCATCAGCATACTGATGATACCTCCCCCCAAAACCTCGGATGATCTCGCCCAGTGCTTTCATGTAGATATTAAACAGGAGAGGTGAGAGAACGGACCCCTGGGGCACCCCACAAGTGAGGGGCCTCGGGGCCGACCTCTGCCCCCCTGCCAACACCGACTGCGAACGGCCCGAGAGGAAGGAGGAGAACCACCGCAAAACGGTGCCCCCCACCCCCAATCCTCTGAGCCGCTGCAGAAGGATACCATGGTCGATGGTATCGAAAGCCGCTGAGAGATCTAACAGGACAAGGACAGAGGAACAACCCCTGTCCCGCGCCCTCCAGAGATCCATTAGTGCGACCAATGCTGTCTCCGTACTGTGTCCAGCCCTGAAGCCCGATTGATACGGGTCTAAATAATCAGCTTCCTCCAGGAACAAGGGAAGCTGCTGAACCACCATGCTCTCAACAACCTTCGCTAAAAAGCGAAGGTTGGAGACTGGACGATAGTTGTTCAAAACGGCCGGGTCCAAGGCAGGCTTCTTGAGGAGGGGCCTCACCACCGCCTCTCTCAAGGCAGGGGAAAGACCCCCTCACTCAAGGAGGCGTTGACAATTGCCTGGAGCCAGCCGCGTGTAACCTCCCTGGAGGCATACACCAACCAGGAAGGACACGGGTCCAATAAACACGTGGTGGAAGACAGCCTCCGCATGATCCTGTCCACCTCATCAAGGGAGACCAGGTCAAACTCAACCCAGATAGAATCCACCAGACCCGTTGCCACCCCATCATCAGACCACTGCCAATCAGAGTCCAAGCCGGCACGAATTCGAGCGACCTTATCTGCCAGATGTAAACTAAATTCCTCTGCTCTGCCCTGCAAAGGGTCATCCCCCTCCCTCAATTGGAGGAGGGAGCGGGTCACCCGAAACAGGGCCACAGGGCGATCATCGGCAGACGCAATCAGAGCGGAGAAGTAAGCACGCCTCGCCGCCCTGATCGCTTCCAGATAGGTCCTAATATAGGCTCGCAACTGGACACGGTCGGATTCGGAGCAGCTAGTCCTCCACCTGCTCTCCAGGCGTCTTCTCCGCCGTTTCATCCCCCGGAGCTCCTCGGAAAACCAGGGAGCCCATTGGGGTCTACGGCGGGGAAGAGGCCGCAAGGCGGCCGTCAGCGTCTCGGCCGAGCTGTGGTCGAGGGAGGCGGGCAAGAATCCCAGCACTGTCTGAAACCTCTCCGGGTCCATCAGGCGCCTGGGGCGGAACCATCGTGTTGGTTCCTCATCCCAGCAGCGAGGGACAGCCAATTGAAAGACCAGCCGCAGGAGATAGTGATCCATCCACGATAAAGGGAGGGCAATTGGAGAACCCTCCCCCAGAACACTGCACCACTGCCCCGAGACAAAAACCAGGTCAAGCGTGTTCCCCCCCTCGTGAGTGGGCCCGTGAATCACCTGGGTCAGGTTCATGGCTGCCATGGAGGCCATGAACTCCTGAGCCAAACCCGACCCCCCCCAGAGATGGCAAGTTAAAGTCCCCCAGAACTATAAGCCTGGGGAACTCCACCGCCACCTCCGAGAGGACGTCGAGAAGCTCAGGCAGGGCAGCGCTACACAGGGGGACAGGTACGTTAGCAGCAAACCCAACCGACCACCAGGGCCCAATCTCACTAGGAGGGCCTCACACCCGCCTATCTGCGGACAGTGACCTCCCTTGGAAACAAGGTCTCTCTAACAACTATGGCTACCCCTCCGCCCCTTCCCTTGGCCCGAGACCGAACAGCACATGGAAACCTGGAGGTCACAAATCACACAGAGGGACACCCCCTCCGGCCCAACCAGGTCTCCGTAATGCATGTCAGGTCTGCAGCCTCCTCCTCCGTGAGCTTGCGGAGGAGGATGATTATTGGCTACAGACCTGGCATTCACATACACCAGCCTGAGCCCAGAGACCATGTCTCCCAAGACCCCAGGGAGCGGAAGCAACCTGGGGGTCGGAGCCACCGCTCATAAACACCGCACTCCCGTAACAAAATTTGGCCCCTGTCCCATCCCCCCTGCCATAACCGATCACCCTGGAGATGGTCAACCCTGCCCTCTCCCCGCCAGACCCCCCCCCCCCCAACCCCTCCACGCCGAGACCAGGAGCCGGCCTGGAAGGACAGTACAGACCCGCAATTTGATCCCCTACCCCCTGCCCTAACCCCTTAAAACAACGAATTAAAAATTTAAAAGCTTCCCTTTATCCCAGATTTAAAATTTGGTCCCTTGGTCGCGCCATGCCACCTCTCAGGATCCCAAGATCCGTCATTGAGGTAGGCTCTCGATAACCCAAAGGGCCACTCCAAAGACAGGGGAACAGTCTGGAGGGCCCGTAACTCCGGCGATGAGTAGGCTGGCATAAGATATCACTTTTCAAGGGGGAAAGAGGGCAAAACAGTCGGTTCGATGTTACAAATTACATAGATGGAAACATGCATAAGGGACCAGGCATTCAAAACCAGACCAAACACCCCACCAACAAGCAGCTCTCTCACCGCTGCTAGGGCCAGAATTAAGATGGCCAAGCCACTGCTCTCCCACCGCAGCGGCTTATGGTGGGACTCTGGAACAAACAGAGACCCCCCACCCTCTCACAACAGAGGGGTTCATGCCCTCCATTGCCCTCCCATTGCAATGGGGACAGCCAGGTCCAAAGGGGAGAAGAGGGTCTGAGAATGGAAAACAAACAAGGAGATAGTCATTGATGGTAAGGCAACCTCCAGGGCAGCCGGGGAGAGGATTCGAGATATCACACAGGAGGGCAACAGCGGCCACAAATGGAGACAGATAGCTTGCAGTCTGAGAGTAGTATAAAATAGGGGCAGCCAAGTCCAGAGAAACAAGTCCGGAGCCAGAGAAACAAGTCCGGAATGGCAAAAGATCGAAAACCACAGCCCCAGGCCCAGAGTCCGGCACCGAACCTTCCGTGGGGGTCGCTCCTCCAATGTAAAATCAACAACTGACCCCCACCAGGCCGGCGCCTATCCATCCAACCGGGGCCAAACCCCAATGCCCACAATCCAGACTCCTCGGGGCTCCAGGCCTGCACCTCCCCAGTGCGGCCATAATAGGGCCTCTTCCTCTGGGAATTCCACCCTCGGAGGGAAGGGGAAGGGCAGCGGCACCGAGGGCAATATTAAAGTCGAAACCCTCAACAAACCGCTGCCCCCCCCCAACGATGACCAGGTCCCAACAAGATGGTAAAATGCAGGCAGCATCGGGCCAACAAGCCCCAGGGGCACCAAGCTTACAAGGGCGACGCCACTAAGGGCTATAGAGCCTCAAGGCGACCCACAGGCAGCAATGGGGGACCTCCGGGCTGATGTTGCTGCCGCTGCCGCCGTCACTGCCACCATATAGCGGGCCGCTGCTGCTGCAACTGTCACCAGCGCCACCAAGCAGCTGGTGAATCTCGGGCCGCAGCATTCACAGCCACCAAGCCTCAGTCCGCCGCTGCAGCTGCCGAGCCACTACTGCCGCCTCCGTCGTAGTCGCCAGGCCTCCGCCGCCACCGGGGACGCCAACAACTCCGGGCGACCGACGAGCAGCCGGCAAGCCACCAACGCAGCTGCCGAGCCTCCATCGCCGCCACCCAAATCGCCAACGCCGCCAGGAGACCGCCGAACAGTTGATGAGTCATCGTCAAGGCCGCCGAACCTCCGCCACCGCAAGCGCATTGCAGCCAATGCCGCAAATGCCGCCAGGCCGCCGGACAGCTGATGAACAGCTGACGAGCTGCTCCTGCAGGCCGCCGACTACATCCGCCATCCCCCGATGCCGCGAAGGCCGAGAGAGCGAAGTTCTCAGAAAAGCCGTGCTGACAGCCGAATTCGGCTGCAAATGGCACGGACAGCTCCCTCCGCCCTCCTTATCATCCATCCCCTCCCACTTGTGACTGTATGACTGAAACTTTGTCGCTTGTATCCTTACGATTTTTATTGACTGCTTCCTAGTATGATTTATTGCTTATTGTACCCTGTGATTATTATTAAGTGTTGTACCTGATGATTCTTGCCTCTTGATGAATGTATCTTTTCTTTTATGTACACTGAGAGCATTTGCACCAAGACACATTCCTTGTGTGTCCAATCACACTTTTTTTAAAATTACATTTATATGCCGCCCTTCTCCGGAGACTCAGGGCGGCTTACAATTTTTGGGATACAACCCAGTGTGCTCAGCAATAGCCTTCATTCCATTGTATATGCCTGCTTATTACTAAGCGGCATTTTTACAAAGTCAGCTAATTGCCTCCAACAATCTTGGGTCCTCAATTTACCTACTCCGAGAGGATGGAAGGCTGAGTCAACCTTGAGCCTGGTGGGATTCGAGCCTACAGCAGTTGTAGGCAGCTGGAACTTAAGTGCAGGCAATTAACAGCCTGAGCCACCAAGGCCCTTTTAACCTGGCCAATAAAGAATTCTATTCTTCTTCTATTCTATTAATGGAGCTGATGTATTCTCTGTGTTTTGTCTAGCTTTGTGGGAGGCACTCCTCAATAAATTTAAGCCTAAATTCTAGGGTTTGTGCTACAGTATTTGCATGTTCCTTACCTCAGCAAATCATGTCACCGATCTTCAGCAGCTGTGGTTCAAAGGGGCTCCAGTCCTGCAAATCAATCAATCCATATGTCAACTGATCCCTGAAGCTCAGGTTGTCCATCCCTGATCTAGAAGTATAGATATAGAGATGGCATCGTATATTCCGCATGAACTCCATTTGTAAACTGTGTGCCCAGCTACTTTTGCTAAAATATCCCAAACTCCTTGACCAGAATAAATTGCTCAAGTTGACAGACATCCTTTGAGGGTAGAAGAGAGAGGAATGATGAACTACCAGATGCCAAGTTGTAGTGAACTCATGTTAACAGGGCTGATAATACTTTGAGTTACAGAAAAGGAATTATTCATCCTTCCTGAAGTATATTCTTGCATAACATCCTTCCCCCTAGGGTAGGCCAGAAAGTTGAGCTTCACCTCCCCAAATTTTAAGGAAGCATGCTTGAAGAGAAATACCTCTGGGAGATATCAGGCTGGGGTGTACTACGAACTTTATTTTTAAAAAATGACAGGATGGTCAGATCTCTTGAATCAAAATCTTTGGCATTCTTGTCATTGAAATTTAATATTCTCTGTATTTCCACTCTTCTGTCTGTGGGAGATTTAGGGGAGAAGGTTGGTCAGCACTAAATGTATCTCAGTCTGGCCAAAGTTCAGAGTCTCATGCTGATCTGTTGCCATGGCTAAAACACGTCAAATTCCAGTCTAAAGCAACTGTAAGAAGCTTAATCAACGTTCTTGGCAAGCAACACGTGTGGATTTCAACCAGAGCAGAGATCTCAGAGTGACTGTTGGAAAAACTAGGGGATATATGTTTGTGTGTGTGTCTAAGACACCAAAATATTGTGAAAAATTCCAGTCTGAAATATCAAAGAAATATTACCAGCCAGCTGGTTTGGTATAAAGCAGGTTTCAGTTTTCCTATACATTGTATTTCCATAAATTGGTGGTGGGGGAGAGGGGGTGTTCTTCCAAATAACTATAACATGTAAATGGAGATTTTTCCCCTCTCCTTTTCAGCCACCATGGTCCTTTCTTGTTGAAGGTGCTTTGTCTTCTTTTGTAAGCTACATGCTGTCATTTTACTACCCATTCTGGACAACTCCATTTCATCCCTAGGAATTTTGATAAAAAAATAGTTTGTCTGATGAACCAGGACATAATCTAGCTTGGTAACGTTTGATATTTTAGTTTGTGTTAGTTGTGAATCTGTTTTTCTTTCCTTTCAGTCCTGCCCAATCAGTGATCAATGTATTCTCATTCACCCAGAATTCCATCAAGTTCATATATTGCTGGAGATTTCTTTCTCTTATGGATACTCCAGGCCCAGCCCTGGTGTCCCTGAATCAGCTGGTCCTTCATGTATAGTTGTTCTGTTTCCAGCTTCCCAAACATAGGATGGCTAGTATCTAAAATAAGTCTTGGTGCCTATTGCTGAAAAAAGAATGTGAAGAAGAAGCACCCAAATTATTAGTAAAAAGAGGACCTAGATGATTAGAATACAGGTGAGGTGAGGTGAAAATGCATGTGGCCTCTTGTAGAGTTCTTTATCCCTTTGGTTTACTCACTAGCGTAAATCAGTTGCACTTCGTTTGGTTTTCTCTTGCAGGTGACCAATGAAATTACCCCTGTCCTGTCGTATTCCTACATGGCAGTATTGGTGCCCATCTTTCTACTCACAGACTATCTGCGGTACAAGCCGATATTGGTGCTGCAGAGCTTGAGCCACATTGCTATCTGGCTGCTGCTGATCTTTGGTACCAGCATCATTGCCATGCAGTTCATGGAATTCTTCTATGGCATCACGATGGCTACGCGGATAGCCTACTCCTCCTACATCTTCAATCTGGTCACTCCGTCGTGCTATCAGCGCATGGCCAGTTATTCCCGGTCGTCAGTGCTGATGGGTGTCTTCACCAGTTCCGTGGTGGGACAACTCTGTGTCACAGTTGGAGGCACCACCTTCATGACAGTGAATTATATCTCATTGGGCTTCATGTGCTTTGGGCTGGTCTTGACCCTCTTCTTGAAGCGTCCGAAACGCAGCCTCTTCTTCAACAGGAGCAAGAGCTTGTATAATGATACCTCGCCTGCAGAACTGGACAAAATGAACCCTGGGGCAGGAGACTCCGTGTGGCATAAGGCCTCTTCCTGGAAAAATCTGGTCTTCTTCCGGATGATAAAGGAGTTGGGGACTATTGTAAGAATGCCACAGCTGAGACTTTGGTCCCTTTGGTGGATATTCAATTCTGCTGGCTATTATCTGATGCTTTATTATGTGCATATTTTATGGAATGAAATATATCCCGCCAAGGACAACAGAAAGGTCTACAATGGTGGAGTTGAAGCTGTTTCTACCCTGCTTGGTATATATGGATATTTCTTTTCCTCTGAAGTTGTGTTTTATGTATTTATCTTATTGGTCTGCTATGCCCCCAACAAGGACTAATCAGGAGCTCCTAATAATGAAGTAGACCAGGGGTGTCAAACTCAAGGCCTGGGGGCCGGATTCATATTAGATCTGGCCTGCGGGCTGCCCTGAAAACAATGAAGGACCGTCCCACAGTGCCTCAGCCAACAAAAATGGAGCACTAGAGGGCTGTGCGTGGCTCCCCTGAGCTCTGTTTTCACTGGCAGAGGGCTGCAGGAGGCTGTTGCAGCTGAAAACAGAATCCAGGTGGATCACGCTTGCCCCTCCCGAGTTCTGTTTTTGCTGGCAGAGGGCTGGCAAAACAAACTACTACCATGTTTCCCCGAAAATAAGACCTACCCCGAAAATAAGACCTAGTGTGTTTTGGGAGCCAAAAATATAAGACAGTGTCTTATGTTAGGAAACTGATTTGTTTGGTTTTACATGAATAAATGTACATTGTTCTACATGAATATGGTAAGTGGTTTTTTCATTAAAAATATATATATATAAGCAAAATAAGACCTAGTGTGTTTTGGGAGCCAAAAAATATATAAGACAGTGTCTTATTTTCGGGGAAACACGGTAGTAACAGTGCATTTGATCACAAGGCAAGGAGGCGTCGAGAAATTCCTCCACTGGAGACAATGGATCCCCCAGCCCTGCCCTGGCCATCACAGGTGCCCCTGACATGAGTGATGTTGAGCTGGCCATGCCCCCAGCCATGCCCCCCCCAGCCCCCCCAAGGTCAAACACAACCCTGAGGTGGCCCTCAATGAAATCGAGTTTGACACCCCTGAAGCCACTATGTGAATTCCACTACCCTAAGCAGCTTCATGCAAAGCCAGGTTCTGTTATTCATACTAAGGTCATCATGGATACTCTATAATTACTTGGTTGTGATTCCCATTCTTGTAGAACTAAGAAATCTACAGCTATTGTTGTATAAGTCATTTGGGAATGGTGAGATGACCTGTGCTGATCACCTTGCATAGAAAGTTGTAGGGAAACATAGCCAAGGTACTAAGCCCCCAGTGAGTGTGCTTTTGCTTGGTCAAATTTTATTAGGTATGCAACTTCCCCCATTGCCAAGTGTGTAAAATGAATGGTAGAAATCACAGGCTCAGTTCGTGTCATCTAAGTCAAAAAGATAGGGAAGCATCACTTCCAGCAAGAAGAAAACACCATTGGAAGAAGTGACAACACCTTATAAGAAGAACTCAGATATTTCCCTGAGATGATATTTCTTTTTATATTATTTCACTCTACTGCAATCATAATATCTTCTTAAATTTGCAACTTTATTCCTACACCCACCCACCCCCAAATTAATTTACACCATCCTAAAATCCATGTGAGTCTGGGTGCATTCACTTTGATTCATCATATCTCTGGCCTGGGACAAAATCTACTACCTATATGCTATTCAAAGTGAGGCAGCCTCCCAGAATAGCCTATATGTAGTCAATATATGTGTCAGCCATAATGAAGGGATGCAGAACAATTAGATTGCTAAGAGTCTTGCATTCCAGTAAACCAGAAAGTTGCCAAATTCTGTTTTGAAGATATTTTTCTCCCCATGGGATATTTGAAGGGGGATATATGTACTTCATCCCTTGGTAGAATACTGCATAAAAAACTAGAGCCCTGTTTAACTGTAAAGGACTTGTCCTCTCTTGACAATCATTTGTGTTTTCCTAGGTGCCATCACTGCTTTTTCTGCTGGCTTTGTGAAGATCCAATGGGCCTTCTGGTCAAAACTGGTGATTGGGGTTGTGACCGCAGTCCAGGCAAGCCTACTGTTGTTGATGAACACAACTGCCAATATTTGGCTGTGCTATGTGGCCTATGTCCTCTTCAGGGGCTCCTACCAGTTTCTTGTGCCTATAGCCATGTGAGTGATGGTGGTGAGAACTGACAGCTAAACTTGCATTAGGTATACTGGTAAAATGGATACGTGGAGCTCCCGTCAACCCAGGAAACAAGTTCAGCATTGGTGTGAGAGCTATCGTTCACGTGTCTGTAAAGTTACATGCTTGCACACATAACACATGCAGAGTGTGCGGAGCGGGATCCAAACACAGTGCAATATTCCAGGATAATGCAGGGCTTTTGTAAGGATGTTAAAACTGGAAAATACTGGATCAGGTGTTCTTATTATCCTACCAGTCCAATGGGTTAATGCACCTAATCTGAAAATAGTTTGCTAATGGTGATGACAAATAAGTTGGTCTTCTAAAGATCTTATTTTCCAGGGTTTTTTTTCTAAGAACCCTCAAATTTATAGCAGTAGTGTTGCTGTAGCATACTTTTCCCTAGTTTGCTGTCCTCAGATGGGTTGGCTGTATTCCTGCAGAGTTTGTTGGCGTATGTAGTATAAATATCAGGAGGTGGATGGAAGAGTCTGTTGTAACATTTTGAGATTTTAAATAAAACTGATAGCAGCAATTGTGGGTGACTGACCCTCATTAGCAAGGATGTTTCAGCCAATCAGCAGAATCAAGCCAAAGCTGAGTCCTCACCCATGAAGTGTCTCTTCTTTCTGCTCAGCGTATTTTGTAGTGGTGGGAAGCTAATTTGTTTTCTCTCTCTGACTGAAGCTTCCAGATTGCATCTTCGCTGTCCAAAGAACTCTGCGCTCTGGTGTTTGGTGTCAATACTTTCCTTGCCACAGTTCTCAAAACCATCATCACTATCATCATAACTGATAAGAGTGGTCTGGCTCTCTCAGTCCATTCCCAGGTAAGGAAAAGAGCCTGTTACAATACAGTTACATTAGCTGCTCTTTGTTCAGCAGAAACTGCCTATCAGGAAGGCTTTGCCTTGCCTGTTGTGGGGGCCATATGTAAGTTGCCCCTGACCAACAAGCTTGTGTGGAGATAGAGAATTCTTCACAGTGGGACTCTTTTCCATTTAGGTTGGTTGGGCTACTTAAAGCTAAACCAATTCTGAGCTAAGAGGAAGAGCCAATGAATTTATTTTGCTCACTTCCAATTCTCCATGTCATTCCCATTGAGGTGGCAAGATTCCTCTGCCTGTCCCTCTTCCTTCTCCCAAGTATTCAGCAGTCAGGTTGGGTCTGATTGCTGATGGTTAGGTGGGATCAGTGTTTGTGTCAGGCACTGTAGGTTATGGCTCAAAAATAACAAGGCTTATCGCAGGTGGGGAAATAGAATTTTCAAGAGCCCTCTGGATGGCCACTGTGGACAGTAGGATGCTATACTGAATGGCCCTATTGAGCTGATCCAATTTCAAGGCCCTTTCACAGGTAGTCCTCGACTTACAATAGTTTGTTGAGTGACCGTTCAATGCTACGAAGGCACTGACAAAAGTGACTTACGACCATTCCTCATGCTTAAGACTGTTGCAGCATCACCATGATCAAAATTCAAATGCTTGGCAACTGGTTCATATTTAGGACGGTTGTCCTAAATCATGTGGATCTTGTGAACAGTCTTGGGACCTTCTGACAAGCAAAGTCAATGGGGAAACCAGATTCACTTAACCAGCGTGTTAATAGCAACTGCAATGATTCGCTAGAAAGGTATAAAATGGGGCTAAACTCCCTTAACAAATGTCTCACTTAACAGACATTTTGGGCTCCATAGTCGTAAGTCGAGGAGTACCTGTACTGTTCATTTAAAGGTGCATTTCTAATGTTTTTTCAATTCTTAGGTGGATTGATGCTTTCATTTTTTTAGTGCATTCATTTAGTCAATGAAGCCCTGTATTTCTCAAAATACTTGTGCATTTTCTCCTCTTCCAGTTCTACGTTTACTTTGGCTACTTCACTGTTCTGGCCACGCTGTATCTTTTGTCATTTGTGTACATGATGGCAAGGCACAATGCTTGCAAAGCACCCCAGGAAGAGACCACACCAGCCAACGAACTCTGCAGCCCAGTTGAGGAGAACTCAGACAAGGAGAGAAGCCGGGAACTGGCTAGTTCCAAAGCCTGAGAAACGCTACCATCTGTGTACGTACATGGAGATGGGTTTTCCTTCCTGCAAGGTCTCAGTTGAGATGAGACCAGTGCAGCTCTCATAACAATCAGCACTTATCAAAGTCAATGCATCCCTATTTTCACCATATTGGATCTCTGCAGAAGCTCAGAGAAAAGCTTGCTGAGTTTCAAATGCAACTTTGGTGCAGTTGACTTTTCTGGCAGCTAGAGTTCTCCCCATTTCTTGAGCTGAAAAGTTATGCTGAAAAAATATTTACCAATATTGCAATTGGGCACTTAATTTTATGATCGTATGAATTTGCTTTTAAACATGTATGTTCTTAGTTCTGTCATGTAAATTTGCCAATCACCAAGAGCACGTGAGACTAAGGCACTTTTTAATGTTGATACTGGTTAATATACTGTGATGGGACTCATAGTAATGCGAGACACGTTTCTGTTTTCCCCTTATAGGAAAACAGAGATACTTTCTGCATTTGACCCCTGGTGATTGTAATCTGCCACACTCAGAAAACACATGGCAAAGAATGAAATTACCAGGCTTTAAAAAAATGCCCTTAAATTCAGGAAAATACTGACATGGGACCAAAGTGAACCAGGCAATCCAATCTTCTTCATTAGAAAGCAAGAGCTTGCATTTTGATTAATGAATTATGCTCCAGGCCAGGTTTAAGATTTCAGTGCTCCTCTTTCACAAAACTCAAGCATTTCTTTTCAAGCCATTTTTAAAATGGAGCTGACTCACACACTCCCTTCAGGAGCCCGGGAGAAGCACGATTTGAAAGGAAAGTAGGTCAGAACGTAAGCAGAGAAATTTCAAGCAGCAGCCTGTATGCATTTCTAAGCTTGTTGGACATGTCTGCAGTTCTACTTTACGATGCTTTTTTTTAAAATTTAAAAGACACAGCAAGTCTTATGGCTTAGGAGTCATAGCTTTCAACACTGGAGCCCTGGGTCCTCCCCAGATGCTGGTCTCTATGCTTCACAGATACCCAGAAGCATCTCTTACCAGTTCTTATGCTCCAGGCCAGACTTAAGATTTTAGTAAAGACCTACAGTAAAGACCCAGTCAGGAGGATACTTTCCTTTATTCAGTGCCTTTAGAAAACAGTTTATAATACACAACACGCAATTGACAAAGATATAAAGGTCCACAGGCTTTTAAAACTGCATTAAAATGTCACAAAATACAGTAGACAGTAAGAAAACTGACTGTGTGGACTTGCACGAATGAATTTTCCCCACCGCAGTAATAATATTTTATTAGGACAATAAAAACAAAGCTTAGGTAGGAATTTAGCACCTTGGTTTGTAAAAACCCACTCGAATGAATGGATATGGAGCAAGCATCAGCCTGGCTTGAATTTTGGGCACTGTTGATGTGAATCAGATATTCCAGAGCAGTTAAATCTACATGCAGAGGAGAAATGCCAAGCTGCTTTGCTGCGACTTGTCCTTACGGTGGCTGTTTAGAAAGGCTGCAACCAAGGCCAGGAATCCAGCCATGCTTTTATACGGGAATGAAGCACTTAAGACACAACCCCAGAGGTCTCCACCCCTTGAAATATCCATGTGCTTTAATGCTTTGGAATGTGTAGCCATGTTTCCAGTCTCAGTGTTAGGAGCAATGGAAGACACAATTAAAGACTGGAGGGGTGGGTTTCTTTAACTTTGGTTTGAGGGGGTGGCTAACAGGGGTGGATTTGGACCTCCAGCCTCCACTAGCATGGGGAGTGGGGGTTGTCAGGATTTGAGTTAACCTGATCTGACATGCTGAAGGCAGCCTCCTTGTGGGTGCATTTGGCTTTCTTGTCTAATCCACGGTTACCTGGCAACTGCTTTTTAAATCCAGAAACTGCTTGCGTTATGTGCCTCTTGCTTATTTTGTAGCTGAGATTTGAAGGTGAATGGGAGGATTGGCCTGGAACAAAGTCTCTCTCCAAGAGGTGGCTGCTATCAGCAGGGCCAGGGAACAAGATTGGCAGGGCTCTGATAACTAATGGGAACTCTGGGGTCCCCAGATTTTGCTGTAACCCAGTTTCTGTGGTAAAAGAATGGCAACTTCCCTGCAAGGCAGAGAAGAAAAATACGTTTAACAATAACAACAAAAAAAACCTCAATAAAGGAACAAATACAGATTCTTTTTTGTGGCAACTTTGCTCCGATTGTGCTTCCCTCCAGGCCTCTTAAGGAAAATCCTACATCTAAATTACCTTTAAGGTGGTTCCTTTTAACACTTCTCTTTGAAGAACAAGAAATGGGCAATTAAAGGACATGAGAAGAATGGCACCTAAGAAAGACTAGTGTTCTTCATCCCTTTATTCTCACCCTGTCTTTGCAATGGATGTTGTAAACTCTGTAGCAGGAATTGTAAATAGCCTTCGAAGCAGTATTACTTCCTTCTGTGTCTGAAATTTAAAAAGCAAAAGCAGCTGAGGCAGCTGGCAGGGCCAGCAGAGTTGCCAGGGCAACTTTTTTGGAAAAGGAAGCTTTTGAGGTAATGTAGGGCAGCTGCAGAAAAGCCTGCCTGAGGCCTATCACACTCTTAATTTTGGTCATGAATTTTTCAGCAAGTTCATATGTTTCCTTTAGCTCCATGCCCCTCACAGAAGAACAGAGGGTACCCTGCATGGCAAGTTATTGGGATTTAACATGCTCACCATCAGGGCTTCCAAAGGCAACACCATCAGCACTTTCCCTGACTGGGGAAGCCTTCTTGTACTAAGTCAATGCAAATAAATAGATCTTCTGACATCCCACTTGACCTTGGTTTTCTCTTTTAAAGAACCTGTGGACTGCTTGGAAAGGCAAGAAGGAAAGGGAGGTGATCAGGGAAACATGAAATGTTACATACAGGCAGGAAAGAGAGAAAGAGAACCAGAACCATTTTGGGAGCTGCACTTGCCTGGATGGAAACTGCCTTGCACACAAATCCTGCGCTGCCTGAGCCCTCCAGAACAGGCTCAGAGGAGACGAGAACAAAAAACAAAGCAAAACACAGCATCAGATCTGTGTTGGAAATCATAAGAAGACACTCTTTGGCTTTCCTGTCCATTTATCTGCTTGGTTGCTATATTATGAAACTGGCTGGACACATTATCCTGATTGATGGTGGAGGGGGAGGAATCCCTTGCCTGCTCCCCTCTGCAGAAGGGGGGCATTTGGACTCCCCGCCTCCACTTGCAATCAGCACGTTCAGGGGTTCTATTTCTTGGAAGATGTCATGAAGCTGTTTTCGATGCATAGGACAATAAAGGCATTTCTGCAGCTGTTGCTCTTCTGTTCAAGCAGCTTGCCTGAGGCCAGCGAGGAAGCCTGGCCAGTCACCACGGTGTCATCCGTCCGCCATGTCTCACAGTAGCTCTCTGTCAGTCGCCGTCCCTTGGAATCGGAGCCGTGCCACATGTACTTCTGAGGCCTGAAAAATATCTTCACGTCAAGGCCGTTTCACACACAGAAGCACTCTGACTGCCTTCTGTGTTGCTGTTTAGCTATAATTGAGTCAACTAGGCTGGGTCATCAGCAATAGCACTTAAGGTATACATACCGCTTCACGGTGCTTTATAGCCCTCCCTAAGCGGTTTACAGAGTCAGCCTAATGCCCCCAACAATCTGGCTTTTCATTTTACTGACCTTGGAAGGATGGAAGGCTGAGTCAACCTTGAGCCAGTCAGGATCGAACTGCTGGCAGTTGGCAGAATTAGCATACAATCCTGCATTCTAACCTCTGCGCCACCATGGCTCTTAATAGTGCAACTTAATAAGGAATAAACCATAGCTTAAGAGTAGTGGCTAGGTTCATAACAGTGTAACCATCCTATGGCTTAATCTGATGCATGAACCCTGCCTCCTTAGTTGGTGGACCATGATTTTGTGTAGGCTTTGCAGTGCCTAATAGTGTCTTAGCTGTTGGGATCACTACTCATGAGCCATAAAGTTAAAGAAAATCTGAGAAAATCTTATTACCTATCCCCAGGGAAAGGGGGAAAAAAAATAGGCTGGGGCCATATAGTGGTTACATACAAAACATCTGCTCTGCTCTGGATCAAATTACACAAATACATGTTGCTAAAGGGCAACATAACACAAAGCAAAGCTTTTTGTCTCATTGCTGCATCTGTTGTCTTAAAAAATGCATCACGAGGAGCTGGAGAAAGGGGATAGGGTGGAGACATAAACTGTATTGCTTACAAAGGTCAATCAGAAAGGAGACCTTGGATGCCTTTGAAAATACTGTGCCACTCAGCAGGAAGTAGCACAAATTTACAATCTAAGCACATTCCAAAATCTTCACTGGAAACTCAATCACTCTCCTTGGCCCCAACTTACCATGCAGAGTCTCTCAGGACATCCCTTCCATCAAAGGAGAGGATGCGAACCCCAGTTCTGAATGGAGCTTCAGAGCCTGAGAAGAGGTTCTCCCAGTTATTAAACAACACTTCATCCTGGGAAGAAACAAAAGAGAGCAAAGGTGTTTGCCTAAGCAGTATTCAAAAGACATTTTCTGTCTAGAATTATTCTTTAGTCTGAGCTTTCCGTTTCAAGAATCCACCGAAACAGCCTTTTCCAATTTGAAGGAACCTGGATAACCTATCTAGAAAATACTCCTGTCTACAGCTCTGGGGATATATATGTCACTTGTTTGTTCATTCATTTTGTTCATTTATTTTATAAAGCCACACTTAACCCAAACTCTGGCCAGCATAAAATTAAAGCTAGCATAATAGCTAAAGAAAGAACATAAGAACAGATTGAAACACAACAGGGAATACTATCTCATTGGGCTCACCATCAATCTAGCCCAGAGCTTGGGAGAAAAGACAGATTTTTAAAGATCTTCTGAAGGCTTGCTAGGTTGAAGCACTCTAAATCTTGGGGTTGCCAGGAACAGTTTTAAGTTTCTATAGATAGTCCTCGACTTACAACCATTCAAAGTTAAAACGGCACTGAAGAAAGTGACTTATGACCAATTTTCACATGGCTGTTGTAGTATCCCTATGGTCACATGATTAAAATGCAGGCACTTGGAAGCTGTATGTATCTACAGAATGGCTTTGCAGTGTCCGGGCGGGGCGGGGGGATGTGACCACCATTTGCAACTTTTCCAGCCAGTTTCTGACCAAGTCAGTGGGGGAAGCCAGATTCGTTTAACAACCACAGTAATTTGCTTAACTGGCAAAAAAGGCCATAAAACATGACATAATTCATTGCTTTGTTTAACGATGGAAATCTGGGTCTCGATTGTGATCATAAGTCGAGGATTACTTGTATTAAATTAATTTTTGAATGTTTTTTTGGAAATTACACATTCAATGTCCAACATAGAACTTGTTGATCTGGACAAAGGCATTAATTTTTTTTAAAGGGGGTCAAATGGCATTTAAAGGCCATGGCTCAAGTGCTTATTGTAAGTAAAAATAGTTCTTGCAAAGAGAGGTATTCTGTAAAACTGACAAGATGTCAGTTTAGTCAATTTTGATTGCTCCAGAATGACCAAAAAAAGACATTTATATGGTCCTATCTTGCGTTGCTCAAAGCTGAATTTTATTTGTGGTACTACAGGTAGTCCTTGACTTATGACCACAATTGAGCCCAAACTTCCTGTTGCTAAGCGAGACATTTGTTATGTGCGTTTTGCCCCAGTTTACAATTTTTCTTGCCATAGTTTTTAAGAGAGTCATTGCAGTTGTTAAGTTAGTCACACGGTTAAGTGAGTCTGGCTTTCCCATTGACTTTGCTTGTCAGAAGGTTGTACCCCAGGGACACTGCAACCGTCATCAATGTGAGTCAGTTACCAAGCATCTGTATTTTGATCACATGACCACAGGGATGCTGCAACAGTCGTGAATGTGAAAAATGGCCGTAAGTCACTTTTTTCAGTGCCATTGTAACTTTGGTCACTAAACAAACTATTGTAAGTCATGGACTACCTGTAATTCACCTTTTGTCAAGGCTGAAATGAACCTGCCTGCAGCCATCTCTCTGTTTCTCAGTTGCCACACACAGGAAGGGGGGGAAGGAGGTTGGAATGCATTACTAGACATAATGAAGGGCTTTCTCATGAGAACCAAGGTCATCTCTACTGGCAACAGATAAAGTTGGGGAAAGAGTGCCTGAAGAGCCTGCCAATTAACCCAATTAGCCAACACTTGGGGATGGGGTTATTTCCTACTTTAATTATACTGAAACCACAGGAAAGATTTAGATTTGGTTTCCCATTGAAGCTGTGCCAATATGATGTACTCATTAAAGAAGACCTTTGAGAAGGAGCCAAGTCTCAGAGTTCGGATTTGCTTGGGTTCATTAGTTGGAGCCTTGACACCTTTGCTTTAAAAAAATACCTTTAAAATTAATCTCTTGCTATGTTTACCACCTTATTGGCCATATTCCATCAATACCTTAATTTTATATACCACCCATAAATCTAAATAAATAAACAATACTCTTTAAACATCTGTATTTAACACACTACCGTATTCCAGGGGAGATTTTTAAATATGAATCAGCAGGGTAGGATAGCAGCTGAAGTTCTAGAACAATTCTAGATTGCCTCTATGGACATTTTTTTCCACAGATATAAGTAGTCATACAATATCTGTAGAGGCAATCTAGAATTGTTCCTAGGACTTCAGCTGCTGTCCTGCCCTGCTGATTCATATTTAGTTTGTAGTCAAAAATTATTTTCACAACTTTTACTATTGTGAGGGATTATGGAACCTATATATGTGCAAATGACCCTTCCTATTGAAAGACATCAGATATACCCACTCATATCTTGTTGGTTTTCACATTACCAACAAGAATATTGTGATCTATAATATTCTTGTTGGTAATGTGAAAACCAACAAGATGTGAGTGGGTATATCTGATGTTTGTCTTTCAATAAGAAGGATCATTTGTACATGTATAGGTTCCATAATCTATCATCCATCCATCTATCTATCTATCTATCTATCTATCTATCTATCTATCTTATCTACCTACCTACCTACCTATCTTTCATCTTTCATCTCTCTCTCCCTCTCTCTATCTATCTGTCTGTCTGTCTGTCTGCCCGTCCGTCCGTCCATCCATCCATCTCTTTTAAAATTTTAAGTTGAAAAATAAGAATTAATATTTACAATAAAAAAGAAAGAAAAGAAAAAAGAAAAAAAGAAACAAAAGTGCAGAAAAGAAAGAAAATACAAAGAAAAGGTTTTCTTTTACAGCAGCTGCAAATATAAATTAACCTCTTGATCCATGGTTGCAATGCTTATATTTTTTTTCTATAATCTATTTTTTTTTCTAATCATCAAAACCATATATCGTAATTTCATTGTGAGCTATCTTGTGCAAAGCCTTGCTTAAAGTAAGATAAATTAACTAGTTACATAGTACAGAATTATAATTTTGCAATTATTTGTGGGAGGGACTAGCTACGTTTAGTCTGCTAGGATTCATTCCTGCTTTCTGGAAGTATTTTGTTTTTTAAAGGCTAACGAATTGTCTTGGTACTTTGATGAAACTTAATTTGCACGGGTCTGTGACCCAACATACCCTGAGATTGACAATTGGCACTGTGCTCCTGTCTGCTCTGCGCACTATGCTGTAGAGGTCTTGCAGCCGAGAGGAGAGGAATGCTCGGAAAGTGCCAGACAGTCCAACCTGCCGAGCTTGCTGGAAACACTGGAAATCAGCTCCTCGGATGCCTCGCATGCTGCCGCTCTGGGGACTGTTCAGGGCTATAAGATGCAGCTGGAAAAACAAACAGATGTTCACACGCCAGGAAGAGCCAGGATAAATATTTCATTTGATTGATGCCTGCTGTGACAGCCTAGCAATGGAAAGTATCTGCTGTTATCAAATCCAAGTTATCCAGACTGGTTTTTCAGCTCATGGCTGCCCAGATGGATCTTAACAGTTTTTTGTATTTAACACCAACATCCTCAAAAGCAGCTAGTATGATACAGTGATTAGGAGATTTCAAATTCTGATTCACTTTTGAAGCTCAATGATTCTCACTGTTTTGGGGTGTATCATTATCTTCTAGCCTAATCTATTTCAAGATAAAATGGAGGAAAAGTCCAGTGATCATATTCACACAGGCTGTTCAGCACGGTTATTCAATCTACTGTCTAGAAATACATAATACACGGAGCCATACATTAACCAAACAAATTAGTATAACCTGCCAATCCATAAAAAGAAGGCAAAACCAGCATTTCTTATCATTATCATGTTTTGTACAGATATTGTATCCTGAAATGAGTATCAGAATAGCTTGTCTACACCGTTTTAGTGGAGGAATGGAAGCATGAATGCCATGGTGAAAATGGCAAGATGACCCAGTGAAAGAAGTTATGTTTGCCCCTAAAACCGAGTCCTCATGTTTTTCCATTTGCATTTGTATTGCGTTCAGTTTGTTCTGCTCACTGGCAGGATAACAATCTAAAGAAATCATTTCAGGGGTTTTAACTTTTTTTGTCCATTCTCCAAAAGCCACCCACATGTGACATCAACCCTGATCTCAACTTCCGGTTACATTGAGTTGCTGTTGCTAGCTGTTTTCATAGCTAGCAACTTAAATCTGAACTGACACCACAGCAAGCTGCGGCAGATACTAGAATGAAAGATACGTTGATGACACAGGGACACTCACAGCCGGCTGGAAGTCATGATGTGTGTGAACTGCCAAAGGAGCAGTCTCAGTCTGGCGGTTGTTGGGAAAGAAATGGTCCAAGGATTCTTGCTGTGCTCCCTGACGAGGTGGGTGGACGGCAGGTTGCTCAGGAAGGTGGTGTGGATCGACCATACTCTCATCCCCTCTCCAAGGTTTGGCAGTAGAATAAGCACTATATTCCGGACGCGCATGTACTGGTAAGTGTGGCTGAAATTGACGATGAGATCCAGAGGAGGCTGTCCCTCCATGAGAGTAATGGATGCTGGAAGACCTTTCATAGACTTCATTGTCCTGGAATGGAATGAAGAATCAGGTTCCTTTGAAGTGCTTGTCTGAGTAATCAGTGCTACAGAGCAGAACCCTTCATACCGCTCCCACATTTTCTGTCATTCATAGTGCAGTTCAGCATGCTAGTTTGCATTTGTCTACTATTCGGTATTGATGCTTCCATATCTTCATTGGTTCACTACAAACTAGCAAGTCATGGCAGAAACTGCCTGCCCCTCCCAATTTAAATCTACCTTCTGCTCAGAAGAGAACTAGCATTGTCTCAAAAAGTATGAAAGCCATGTATTTTTTTTTAAAAAGAGCTCTAGTGTACTTGAAGAAATGCTAAATCTGTTTGCAAGGAGCTGACACATACTTTGGAAAACGATAGTCACTGGCAGGTGCCTTTGCTAAAGCCAAGTGCCTGGTCTCTACTGTCACATTTTTAATGAAACATCCTAGACAATATCAATGGCAAAAACTGTTGGGAGAAGAAGAAAAACACTACTTGAAAACTGAAACAGCTAGAACCAAGTTGCCTCAGGTATGAAAAATGTACGAGCCAAAGGCAATATGAGGATCTGGCACACAAAAAAAGGGCTTTTAGGACATTTTTGTGCTGAAGTCAATGAAACGTGGCTAATCTAGTTTTGCAAGGACAATGGATGGCTTCTCCCCCACTCACTCAGAATCCCAGGTAGAAGCCCCAGTGCCAAGAATTTCATTTTTTTTTAGGATCCTTGAGCAATAGGAGCTTCTCTACCTTCTGGTTTTGTTTTATTTTAGCAGTGCAATTTCTCCCTTTATAGGTAGTCATAGATTTATAACCATAACTGAGCTAGGAATTATGGTTGTAAGTCATGGAGTCATTGAAAAAGTCACTGCACGACCACCCCCGATTATTTGAGATGGTAGAAAATCATGATCAGGTAACCATGGAATGCTACAAATGGCCATAAAAGTGAACCAATTCCAAATCATCCAAAATGCAACCATATGACCACAAGGAAATGTAACATCAGAACTTTGAAAATGGGTTGTAAGTAGCTTTGAGGACGTCTTTTGTAATTGTGAACAGTTGTTAAGAGACCAGTCATTAGGCAAGGAGTACCTGTATGCATGTGAATGAGGAAATCATGTAATTTATTTGCATAGGGGAAAACTTCATTTCCTCCTAGTTCCCACCACCTAATAACTCTAGTTATATTGCATTCAGATAAAAGCTGTCTTGATTTGTTACAAGGGCACAAAGGAGATAATTACCTATGGAAATCCAAGCATTAAGCAAATCCTATTGAACCATAGATATTCCCAAAACAGAAAAGTCCTAGCAGCAAGCATAGGATATTCCATATATAACAGTTTTACTAGCTAATGGCTAGTATTAGATAATAATGTTCCACCTTACCAGTCCAGTGCCAGGAATGGATATTTTTTCCTCCAGCTGAAATTGAACCAAAACTATGATTGAAGAATTTATATAGCACTTCCTTGCAGCAATTCCCAGCCAACCTCCTGAAAAAGCTAACTGTTTGGAAATAATACTACTGACACCTAGATATTATAGGAAAAAAGAAAACCAAACATTTTCAGCATGTCATTCTCCTTTCCAAGAGTTTGGGTGGGTGGGTGGGGACAATAACGATTTTGACAAGTCTATTTCCTGCTGCCTCAATTTTCTGAGTTCGAAGATATACTGTAAATGGTTTTCCCAAGCTGGATTCATAAAAATTCTGTTTATTTACCTAGCTTAATACCTGAGAAGACCAGATGCTAAAATCTGGTTACATATGAACTGACATTACAGAGTCCAATGTGAACTAAGCTTACATTATCTCAAAGATGCTTTTTTCCTTGAGGAAAAAAACCAGTCCAGTTGCCTTTTGAAGAAGAAAAAACACCTTTGAGACAACTATGACCTTCTATAACGGAATCTCCACAGACATCAAGTGTACAAGAGTTTATTTTAAGCAAGCCCTTTCTAAATCAAGAGAGGGAAGTTCATCCAACCTTATGGGAGATTGTTCTTTTTGTACCTGTGAATAACCTAGTTATTTTTCCCTGAAGAGAGTTTTTATTCTGCCATAATAATTGTACATCTAAAGTTTCATACCTTAGGAACACCGCCATTGTTGAGGCAGAGCAGTGTTTCTCAACCTTGTCAACTTTTAAGTTAAGTGGACTTCAACTCCCAGAATTCCCTTGCCAGCATGTGGGCAGTTGAAGTCTATACATCATAAATTGCTGAAGTTGAGCAATGCTAAGGCAGAGGGTACTCACAAGGATTCTTCTGAAGCCATTGTGGACACGGATGTAGAGCTCTTCTCTATCTTGGATGAAAAGGAGCTGCCCTTCAGGCACCTCATGAGCTCTGCTCATCAGGTTCTGGTAGGTTGCTAAAATCCGTACCTTTGGGAGAGAAAGCATTTTAAAAATGTGAGGGAAAAGAACTCTGCACTTTTGCTACTGTTCATTAGCAATATAAGGGAAGAAAGAGTGGAATGGAAATGAGAGGCTTCCAAGATGTGAAATATTATCATTCTCGCCTTAATTAACCCAAATACTACCAGCCACAGTTGACCATCCTGTGGCCAAATTTCAGCAGTGCAATCTTGGGAGGTTTGACAGGGGGAGGCAGTTGCAGTCTTGGGAGGTTGAGGGGGAAGGCTGTTGAAACCTAACAGGTTGTCCACTCTTGTGTAAAGACAGTAACTGGATTCTCACAATCTGTTGAACCAGAGACTGACACTACTTTGGTCTAATCTGTATGTTGTGTTCAACCCAGATTAAATCTGTGAGGCTTAATTTTAGACTCAACAATCTGGAGGGTAACAAGTTGGAGAATAACGCTCTAAAAATACGAGGTTTTTCATCTTACCCCCAAAGAAGGTAGGTCACTAATGCCTGGAGGTCCTGGGGGTCCTGGAGGTCCTGGGGGTCCTGGAATACTGATATCTGAAAGAAAGCAAAACCATATTTAAACCATGATCCACCCGGAAGGCACCTATATTTGTAACAAATTAATTGAAGAGACATTAAGTGTCTACTCACGTTGCCTGTGGGGACCTGGGAAAGAAGGGGGTCCTGGAGGGCCAGGAGGGCCAGGTGGCCCTTGCGGCCCTGGACGTCCTTCAAAACCTGCCCCTGGAGGTCCTTGGGGGCCTGGAGGGCCAGGCAGGCCCCTGATGCTCTCACCTTTGGGACCCTGAAAAAGCAAATACATATATAGATAGATGTCTTTACAGTCATAAAAGCAGAGGGTGATCCAATGTTAACCTCTTGCCAAAAGGAAGGAATGTGGTTGTTAATTAATAATCCCCATTATGATTCTAAGCCTGAGAAGAGGAACATTCATCTTACATAGCTGTTTCCCACTCTTACCACATCTGCAGATGTGATCTGGTAGCCCTTTTTACAGTGACTTGTTCTTTGCTGGGGAGGACAAACCACAGGACTACATGTAAGGCTACCATGAGGAATATTCTTGGGATTTGGTAGATAAAATCTGTCAGATTCATTCAGATTGGGTAAGCTCCTATCAAGATACTAGAAGCAAGGCTTTGCAAAGTTAGCTGAGATGAATTCAAGCTTTTAATTTCCAAGGAAGCGGATAGGATTGTCAGGCCTTGGCTACCTATCCATTAGATCAGGGGTGTCAAACTGGATTTCTTCGAGGGCCAGATCAGCATTGTAGTTCTCCTCTGCGGGCCAGCGGCAGAAGTGGGTGAGGGGGTGGCATTTTTGGCCTATTCTTTGGCCCATTTTTTGGCCATTTTCAGCCTGTTTTTTGGGCTGTTTTCAGCCCATTTTGAGGGCTGGTTTTCAGCCTGGTTTTGGCTGGCAAAGTGCTGCAGGAGGCCATGGAGGGTGAAAACAAGGTGCGGGGGTTCCACACGCAGCCCGTTTTAGCTGCCAGAGGCTCCGCAGGCTGCTCCCTTGATATTTCCAGGCTGGCCCCGCAAGCCGAATTTTTAGCACCCCATGGGCTGAATCCAGCCCATGGGCCTTGAGTTTGACATCCCTGCATTAGATCCTCTTGTTTGGTGAAGGCTGCCCAGGATCTGATATGATTAGGTCCATGGAAAAATATTGGCTTTGTTGAGGCAAGGGATGCTTTCAACGGCTTTGAAAGAGTTGGTGGTATGCCCCCAACTTAAGAAGCCATTTCTGGACTTAACAGTTGTAGAAAAACAGGAGGAAGGAGTACTAAATATGTTTGCCACCTTGAGTTAAAATATAAATAATAAAGATGGGATTAAAAATAAAAATCCAAAAAAAATGTTCATCCAAACTCCAACATTCTCTTTTAAGGGAAGGTTGTTGAGAAGGTTGTTAGGCTGTTGCCCAGAAAATCCAAATGGAGAGACTCTCCATGTGGAGACAACAACCATGGCAAAGTCCAAAGAACTGTATAATTTGACCAATTCTTCAGAACTTTTCCAAATAAGGAGAGAATACGTGCTCAGAATGAGTTGTTTTAACTCTCTTGGTTCATATTAAAGATAAGTGACTTTATGATTTAATAAACTGGACACTAGAGGGGACTAACGACTCTGAGTAGTAGAAGAAAAAAAATCACAAGCTAATTTTTGGTGTCAGTTAACTAGGACTTACAAAATGACACAAAATTTCATAGTATTAGAAATTTTAAAGGAGATCTTTGAAGAATGGAGCCAAATATTAGTAGCTATAATATCAACAGTGTCAGTAATGATGACACTGTTGATATTGATCTGGCCTACACTTGGAACAGACTGAGAAGAAATTAACTTCAGAGTGACAAGCTGATAAACTCCCCTCTTGCTTTCTTCAGTTACTGCTGTAAGCTGTAGATAATACTTGCTTAGCAACCACAATTAGAATCAGCTGATCAGAAAAGTATGCGACCACAATGGGCTTTTGATCCAACTTCCCATTTGGTTGTTGTGATTGCAATTTATGATTTTTACTCCTGCATTCTCCACTAACTCTGTTTGTTGCACGCCGGTTGGGAAGCTTGCAAATTGCAAACACATGATCACAAGATGCTGCAAATGGTTGTAAAAGTGTGCTGGTTGTGAAACTCCCTAATGGCCATCACATAACTGCAGGATATTGAGACATTCATAAATATGAGGACTAGTTGCAAAGCTGATTTTTTTTGAAGTACCATTGGAATTTCAAATGGATGCTAAATGTGACAATTGCTAAGCAAGGACTGCCTGTGTCAGGTCCCATAGATCTGTATCAGGACCTTTCCATTTTGGTGGGGGACATTTGGGGTTATGCTTGCATGGGGTTTTCCTTTCTTCCTTTCTCTGCTTTGATGTACCTTTCGGAAGTTGGGAAAG
Organism: Naja naja; assembly: GCA_009733165.1. Taxonomy (NCBI): domain Eukaryota; kingdom Metazoa; phylum Chordata; class Lepidosauria; order Squamata; family Elapidae; genus Naja; species Naja naja. Next base: position 252,480,307 of record CM019148.1, on the reverse strand, counting down.
GGGAAGAATGTGCCTTGGGCCATCTGTTATGTCTCAACTCTGGAGGAGCGAGGTGGCACCTGGGAACCATCTCTTATCACCTTCACAGCCTGAAGTTCTCACAACATCTCCGCACCTTGGAATTGGCTCAAAATTGAACTAGGCATTGGGAGGGGCCTTGAAGAAGTGGTTTAACTTGACACTTCGGTGCAGGAAATTCAGATTCTGCCTACACTCTCTCTGCTGTCTCTGTCTTCCAACAAAAGTTCCTTTTGAAATGCCATTTGTTTCAAGAGTTCTGCTTTCTTGAGAAGACTGGCAAGGCAGGACCCTACAGCCTGTATTCCAAATGTGCCTCAACACTATTCTAAACTACCATGTCTTTACACCAAAGGACACTAGTTTTTGCTAAGAAGCAACACTGAAAAGCTTCTGCTCTTTGAGAGTTTAGTCTTTTTCCTTTTCAAGACCACATAGACACTCAAAGCTGCTGCACACATAGTAACCTTTTCACCATCTTGAAAATTATCACGGAATATAGTGGAAGAACATGCCATTTTATAAAGACATTGTTGTATGCTATAAGAACTCTCACCGGAAGACCAGGATACCCTTGGGGACCTGGAAGTCCAGCAGCACTTGATCCACCACCTGATTCACCCTTTTCGCCTTTCATCCCAGGATCACCTTTGTCCCCTGTTTCTCCCTATGGAAAGAGAATTAGTAAATGAATATGCAACAATCATCAACTGAAATGCATCCACTTGTGGCAAAGGAACAAGTGAAATCTGCCAATGGGAATCGCAAAGAAAAAGCAGAAATGAGACATAAGGACAAAATTTCTCATCCTGAACTAAAACACCACTTTGGCTACTACTATGCTCTATAAATGCAAGGCTGATTTAGCTGATGACATTTTTTATTATTATATTTGTTCCTTTGAGTCAGTTTCTGATTCTTGGTGTCTGCCTGGACAACTCCCTGCAGTTTGCTTACCAAGATTTTGGAACTCCTACCTTTCCCAAGGGCCGAGAGAAACCAGCTAGCTTTGTAACTAAGGCTGCAATAGAAGCCGCAGTTTCCATTTCTAGCCTGTTGCCTTAATCACTAAAACAAGCTGGCTCTTAAGAGAGGGTAATACATGCCCAATTGAAGACAAAACTCATTGGAGATAATAGTCAGACACCATTGCCTCTTCTGAATGGGTAAATCAGACATGTTTCAGATGATTAGGTTCAAAGCTTTTATGTTGTTATTCAGCAACATAATCAAACACTTAAGTTCTGCTTAATAATAATCACTGCCAGAGTAGCAGACAAGTAAAATGTCAAAAGTACAAACACTTTTATTTAATAAATATATGTTTAATGGCATGTTGCAACACATTTAATTTTGGTTCCCTAAAGACTTACATTATTGTATGAAAAAGCTTCTGTAGTCTGTAGGCTAATGAACTAGTTGCCATGACAGTTTGAGCTGGGAAATCCTAGTTAATGTTAAACTATAAGCAGGTAAACATATTAAATGTTTGTGCAATTTGTGAATCTGTCACTGAGAAGTCTGAGCGAATGAATGATTATTTAGTCGTTTGAAGACTAACATTTATCAATTTTGAATATGCATGCCTTGATCACGGATAAGCTATAAGTAACCAGAAATAACATACTAGGCATGCTTTTTGCAAGATAATCTGAGGCTCCTTGGTTTAAAAAGCTACATTTTCAGCAATGCAGAGCATCTTTTGTATTCTGAGGATATGGAAATCAACCTAATCCAAATAAAGTTGTGTGAAATTGGTTCACTGAATAGCCCACCATCCTCATCTGTATAGCAGCAGAAGTTTAGCTCTTGCAAACCCACATTAGGGCTGGGCTTTCAGCCATGTTTAGCAGAATACAACTTCAATGATGTTGAAATGAAGAAGCAAGGATAATATTGGAAAAAAAGCAGAGCAAATTGTGTTGGCTGGGAATTGAACCCAGGTCAACTGCTTGGAAGGGAGCTATGCTCACCATTATACCACCAATATTTAAGGTAACTCACAGTAATATTCCTGCAGTGAAAATCCCATGCCTGCTTATATTATTATCCAGCCTAATAAACACATGCTGGGCAAAATGGATTTGCTATCTTGCTCTGAGGTCCAGTGTATCAATTACCCCAGCAATCTTCTTAGGATAAAGAAATCTGGGTTCTTTATAAATGCACACTTTCCTCCCAAGTGAAGACTACTTACCCTGAAGGTGGAGCTGAATCTGCTGAGGTCATAAGGGAACTGGCCTGGTGGAGAAGAAACAAAAAGAAATCGAGAGTTCAGTTGTCCTCCTGGCAAAGCATGTACTATGCTGAGAAACTTGCTTCCTTTCTCCTCTCTTTTACAATGAAATTTCAAGGCACTGCCAAACCACTCAGGATTATATGAAACAAATATTTATATTTACTGGATGGACATTTTGGAACTTGCTTTCCAATAACCATGGCTCTTCCTGAATAAATACAAGCAAGGCTGAAGTGAGAGGCATGAGCCAGTTTCTGACACAGACTGGAGAGCTGAGCTTTATCAAAGAAAAGCAGACCCCAAAATCTTTTAGTTCATTTTGATGATAGCGGGAAGAAATAAATATAGAAGACCGACACCCAGAGAAAAAGACAAATAACTATCATTTTTTTTCCAGAAAACAAAGAGGATGTGCCTGAAGACAAGGGAATTTGGTGCTTAAAGCAAAGCATGTAAAAGCTGGTTACTCAGAATGGATGTGTTTGTTATTTTTGCAGACATAGGCTGCCTTTTTCACTAGTTTTACATCGTGAATTCTAGGGAACATTTGATAGGTAATATCAAAACACCTGCATCATCTGCAAAGGTTCACCATTGTCCTCAAATTTGTATTCAAAAAGTCACCACATATATACTCTCCGTTTTCATTGGTAGAGGGTTGCAGGAGGCCATTGCAGCTGAAAATGGAGCTCGGGAGCCCTTTTTCTGTGGCAGAGTGCTTGGACCACCACAGGCACCACCACCCCCAACACAAATGACATTGAGCTGGTCATGCCCACCCTGGCCACACCCACTCCACCCCCCTCTCCCAAGGTCAAACACAATCCTGATGCAGCCTCGATGAAATCGAGTTTGACACCTCTGATATAGTCCCAACCTTTATGTAGTAATATATTCTAACCATTACCTATAACTACAAACCTATCTAGTCAACAAAACCTAAAGTCAAAGTTTCATTTTTGTGACACCTCAAGCACTAAGTCCAGAAATGATTTCCAAGTGGACACAAAGTTAGCTGTCCTCTTTGATTAAATCAGTCAATTTTGCCATTTCTGCTAACTCCATCAGCTTTTGCAATCAGTCACCAATTGTGGAAATTAAATTATCTTTCCATTTTTGTATGATTCATGACAAGTCCTGATAAGAGCTGAGGTAAATGTGAAATTAAATATGTATCATATTTTAGGGAATCTTACCTGGCGGTCCTGGAAGACCCTGTTCACCTTTTTCTCCTTTCTGACCATGATAGCCTGAAATAGAAACTGGCATAAGTCTTGGCACCCCAAGAACTAATGAGGAAGCATCACATTCCAAACCCAAGTGAAATCCAACACAAAACCAAATGTTCAGAAACTGTTCATTTAAACAGCCCTGTAAACATAAACTTAAATTGCGGCTTCCTTTTAAACAAAATTATTTTAAAACCTTTAGGAGAAGAACAATGCAACAGTTCTGATATATACTTACTAGATGGGGAGAAATTATTTTTTTAATGGCAACTCAAATCATTCCGAAAGGGAAAGAAAAAATTTATTATGTTTCTATCACAGTATTTCCCACTTGGGTTCCTCCCAAATGTTTTGAAACACATCTTCCACCAATCTCAGCCAACGTGGCCCATATGCAGGGTTAGTGGAAGCAGGAATCCAACCCATCTGGCAAAATCAAGGCTGGAGACCTGGCTGGGGAATTCTGGGAGTTGAAGTCCACACATCTTAAAGGGGTCAAGGTTGAAAAACACTGCTCTATTGCAACTAGCCCCCAGTTCAAGGTAAAACATGGGCAAGAACCACCATGGTTGTAGGCCTTCTTGAATCCATCTCCCACTTCCTTTATCTAGATCTACCACTTTCTTACCAGGCAATCCTGGAGGTCCTGGAGGGCCCAAATCACTAAATGCCTGAAACAATAATAAAAAAAATGTTTCTACCAAAGCGTGTGGCTATAAAGAGAATTAGGCATTCCATTTTCTGCCCTAAAACGATATATCCCCTTAGTTCCCTGGAATATGAGATGTATTTTAGCTATTACTCACATTATTCTCGTAAACAGGTACAGGGCTGCCTGGGGGGCCTGGAGGCCCTGGGGGGCCAGGAGGACCCTAGGGGAAAAGGAAAAAAAAACATGACATTCATTACATTTTATAGAGTGAAATATTAAACAGAGGACCGAGGGACTGCAATACATCAGCAACCACTCAACTCTACCTAAACACAATAGAAAAAAATGGAAAGTATCATTGCCAGCGAAATTTTGTTCCAGCTTTATCGTTTGCAGCATAGGCAACGATGAAAATATACATGCTTGTGTATCTTTCCATCAGTCATAGATTAAAAAGCTAAAGTAACTTCGCTGCCTGCAGCTTTGCAAAGACTACAACAATATCCCCTTTCATTAGTCTGTACCAGAAGATGGCTGCTTACTCAGTGTATTTGAGGAATCTATGGGGATTCATATCTGTTTTCTTGGAATCCAGGTTTCCCCTGGATTAGAACATGGGAACCCACAAGTGAACTCATTGCTGCTTCCCCCTCCCTCCCAATTGTCTGGTGCTTCCCTCTGCTTAGTTCTCAGGCAACCAAGGGAGAGAGCAGACCCTTCAGAGCAAAACATATATCCCCTGTGAAGTTGTACTTTTGTAGTAGAGGGACTTGACTGTCAAAAAGCTTGGCCAAACATTGAGCAACTGTCCATGGTGGACCAAAGTAACTGAAGGTTAAATATGATGAAATTGTAACTTCACCTTTTTATCCTTTCCCCCAATAATACAGCCTGAGAAGGTTCACTAAATAAATACTGGCTGAACACAGACAGCATTGCTGCCCACCATTCTTCAGCCTAAGGTACAATGTAATTATGTTCCTCTAAGTCAGTATTGACTCTGGTCAGCTATGTTTCTACAGGTTTTTTGGCAAGTTTTTTGAAAATTATTTGCCACTGCCTCCTTCCTAGGGCTAAAAAAGAGGGACTGGACTGAGGCCACCCTGCTGGCCTAGTGTCTAGTGGGACTAGAACTCAAGATCTCTTGATTTCTAGCCTGGTGCCTTAGCCACTACACTAAATTCCAACTTCTTGGAACTGTATTCAAATGGATTTAAATGGACAAACCAATTCCAATATACAAACTGCATATTTGAACGCCAGCTGCTTGAGAGGAACAATGGCAAACAGCTTTCATTGTACAGCCTGTATTTCTGAGTTTCCCGAATAAACCTGGTAAGCCACTGTGGGACACAGAAAGCTACTGGAGAGGCCCCTGGTCTGATGCAGCACATCTATTCTTTTCTCATCATTCAGAGAATTGCTTACTTACCCTTAAACCCAGCGCTCCGCTTAAGTCTGCTGGGTCACCTTTTTCTCCTTTCAATCCATTCATACCAGGCCGGCCCTGAAAGGATCAACAAATCAATGGAATTGCCTTCAAAAGATGGTGAGGAGTAGCTGAATAGAATGCAATAAAATATCCACAAAAAGAAAGTACTACATTTGTTCATTTATAATAGGATTTATTTATTTAATAAAACAAAACAGGGAAGAAAAAATAGTGAAAGAAAAAAGAGAGAAAAAATAAAAGCAATGCAACAAAACATTATCTCTATCTTGATTTCATTTATATAACCTACATCTGGGCTTATACATGTATATGAAGCTAATCTTTCAACATCAGAAAGGTAGCTGTATGGATGACTTATTCAGTAGATCTTATGTTACTTGCAACTTATGAATGAGCCACATACAGACTTAGATTATAAAAGGCTAAGTATAATGACATGGTCTTTTATACTAAAACTATTGCATAATCTTCAAAACACATTTATAACAAAATGAAACAATAAAAACAAAACACCCAACAATTTAAAATTTACAAACTAATAAATTAATTAATTACATTCTGTTACAAGGATTACAGAAATAACATAATGTGAGGAGGGAATGTGTACCCATAGCTCAGCCACCATCATCTTTCCTGCTTCTAATGGATGCAGCAGAGCAAAAAAAGTGGGGAGAAGAAAGAAGTTGTGGCTGTGCATTTATTTGTGAACAATTTGTGAAGACCATTTTGTGTTTAAAAAAAAAAACTCATCAGGGAGAGCCATAATGTTACAGTTTGTCTTGAATGGGGTGGATAAGCTAAGAAGCTCAGGCTTGACCACTGGAGGATAGCCAAAAAGCGTGAAGGACACTCTTGGCCCTGGAGAGATGCTCATGGATGATTCTGGCTGGTGCCTTGTGTGACAGCTGCTCTCCTTCCTTAGTGCTGTTTTGACACTGCCAGAGAATCTAACTGAAGTGCAAAATACACTGGAGAGTCATTCCAACAGCAGCTGCAGATGTGCCATGTAAGTCAAATTGTGGGCTAGTGGGATTATTTTGTCGAGCAGCTGGATCCTGGCTGGAAAAGGACAGGCCCTAAAAGAAAGGGCGCCACTGTAGTGAGATAGCCATGTGCTCATAAGGAAGATAGAAAAATACCATGAAGTTGACATAGCTGTATCTGTATGGAGCCAGAATTCTGCTTTGGAGAGGAACAGCTAAGAAGACTTATGCGTTCTAATGGTCAGTTTCGATATTAATAAGGATTCAGGAGATGGTTCACTCATTATTGTCAGTGAATTGATTCCCCAGTCTACCAGTTCACAGAAAAGCAGTAAAAATACAATGAAGGAGACTTTATCCTAATGACTTTAGAATATATTGGTTGTAAAAGGACAATAGTTCAGTTGCTAGATTCTTGAAACTCCCTGCCTTTTCTCTTTATAAATCTTGCTAAGGAGGATCTGAGAATAGTGGCTGGAAAAGGAGTTACTTTTAGTTTGCACAGACAGTACAGTGTGTGCCATGGGTATCCTGGAGCAGTTGTCTGCAGAACATTATGGACCTGCATTTCTTTTTTTCAACTGATTCATTGTTCATTTTCAAGAAAATATATTTTAATTTCTGCCACTTCTTTAATTCCAGTCAAATACAGGACGATGAGTTGAGAGTTTTCTCTTCCTCTTCATTTACAGAAAAGAATATATATTGTATATCACAGAAAGGAACTAAAATCTGAATGGAGTGATGGGCGGCATATAAATTAAACAAATAACTAGATAGATAAAAATCAAAATTCTTACAGGTCTTCCAGGAAAGCCAAGTTCTCCCTTCCGTCCATATCGCCCAGGTGGCCCCTAAAAGAAAGCAAAATGGAAAAGTCTATTTAAAAAGATAGACAGAGATGGTAAATTGGGAAGACCCAGAATCACTTCAATGTTATTATATTTATACCACAAGATTCATAAACCCAGAAGGAAGCTGAAGGGCTATGTCGCTGTTCCTTCCAACAGAAAAATTTTGCATGAATGCTGGCAAAATCAAGGTCAAAATGCAGTGACTGGACAAAAAATAGTACTATGGCTCCCAGGGAAATTGCAGAGGTCAAGAAAATACCTAGATTTGGATATATTAGAGCAGTGTTTTTCAGCCTTGGTGACTTTAAGATATGTGGACTTCAACTCCCAGAATTCCCCAGCCATCTTGTTGGGAGTTGAAATCCATATATCTTAAAGTTGCCAAGGTTAGGGAAACAATGTATTAGAGAAAACTCTAATATTGCCCTCTGCCCCATAGAAAACCCAATGAGAGCATGCTGGACAATCATGAAAAAAACTAAGCATCAGTATGAAAAATAACACAGGACATGGGATAGAAATGTCTGTCCTGAACTTTTTAGATTTAGCTAGGTCTGGCTGGCAGGCTTCAGTCACTTTCAGGTGAGGATGCCTACAATATTTTGTTGCAGACTCCACTTTCATAATCTATCCATAAGATTTCCTAACTGTACCTACCAAAATAAAGAGAAAGGGTGCAGCAGTATTTAAACCACAATCAGGGACAACGAATACAATTATGAGAATAATTTTTAAAGTTTCACCAGTCCAAAAAAATGAAGTAATAACCATTGTGAAGAGTGCTTAATTCTGAAATTAATTCCTTGCATAAAAGAAAAGATACCATTTATAACTTACTGCTGGTCCCATGGGTCCGCTTGGGCCTGGTTCACCCTGTAAATAAAAGGGTGTATGGTCAGAAAGGCACATCATTTTTGGAGCGGTTTCCCCTAACTAGCTCTGTATAGAACTTTCTCTTTCAGCATCGCTTAATTACCGCAGAATTACAAGAACTGAAGTTTAGCATAATCTGTAAATAACTTCTAATAGGAAGATAGATTTAAAGAATCCTAAAGCCAATGGAGATTTTATATCAGAAGCTGAGTTAGGGCCCTCTTTCCTTTCTTCCTCATACAAAGAAGTCCTTCTTTACCATGCGAGAAGTGGATCCTTTAGTATCTTGCTGCCCAAAAGCAATAGTAATTGGGAAACATTTTTCAAATGTAAGCAAAAAAAGAAAGAAAGAAAAAAGCTATACCCTTTCTCCTTTTGCTTCAGCTGCAAGGATTGTTCCACCAGACCTAGTTGTAACTCCTGGCTCTCCTTTTTCACCCTGTCCAAGGGGGCAAAACACAAGAAGGAAACAGTGGTTTATATCATTTCCGGAGCAAATGCAGTACACATAAGCATCTCTTTAGTACAATGCAATCATTTTATTAAAGCAAGGAGAAATTAAACTGGATTCCAAAGTACCAAACAATACTTTTGCACTTATGTCTAAGGTATATATACTCCCATTCCTGGCACAAATTAAGTACTGACTACAATTATTATCCTGAACCTAAATAAATAATTATCCCAACTCTCAATTTTTAAAATAAATTATTCAGTAAGCAAGTTGCACATACTGTAAAAGCTGCAATACAGGAATGAGACAGATCATGCATTTTGGCTAAAAACTGCTATAATTTTTACTTCTGACTGTGCTTCTTTACTATGTTAGGGTGATCGTGCTGAGACATGGTCAGTACAATTTGTACAAGGGAATGTAATATCTAAGTAAACCGATCTATATATGGTCTTTCCTAAAGTATTTGCACATTATGTATATCTTTGCTGTAAATTTCTACAATGGAAATAACACATGAATATGGCAATGTTAGATGATCTTGCAATAAAATGTTTTTCTTTCCCTACCATTGATCACAGAAGTAAGAGATATTGTTCCTTTAACAAAGGAAAAAATAAAATACCCTACAAAAGACATTTTAAATAGGGGAACCTGATTAGTAGCAATAGCCATTTAATCAGTTATTTTCAGTTATACTCTTTTTGTTTTCCAGAAATTCAATGTAATATTACCAGAACACCATCAAATCCAATTTCTCCTGCTTCATTTTCCATGTAGCTTTCCTACAAATTCCAACCAATGAAAGCGCTTGCTAATATTATTCTAACTTAAGGAAAACTTTAAGGGAAGCTTAATTTAAGAGTGAAAATGAGCCAGGGATGGTACTTCTGGTGATAAAACAGAGCTGGATATACAGCAATAGTAAAATTGGAAGCAAACGAAAAATATCTTGGATAAGAGACAATTTTCCACTATGATAATGATCTTGCAACCCAGATTTCTTTTTAAAAAGTGCGTTATACAATCTTACCTTCAGTCCAGGATAGCCTTGTAAACCTGGAGTTCCTGAGTCACCTTTAGGTCCCTTTAGTCCCTAAAGAGGAAGGTACACATTTCATGTCATCAAGTCTCATGTCCAATTCTTTCATGGGGCTAATGGAGCAATTTTATTTTTGAGCACTTTTACTAACTGCATATGTTTCTCTTATGGCACATTAAAGCATGTGGAAAGCTAATAGGGCCTTCTTTCTTTCATTAGCCTACTTGGAAATAGAACCTGCTGGAGAAATATTGCCATGAATATCATGGTTTCCTGAAGATTTATTGTTAAAATGTTTCTTTCTTGTTAACAGTTTGTAAACAGTTTAGCTATCTCAGAGCATAGATTGCTATCCTGTATTCTCTTCCTGTAGAAGGTGATCAATTGACTGACAGACAGATGATGAAGTTTTCCAGGTACAAATTTGAATACCTTATAAAGGACAAGAAAAATTAATACAAGGAGAGGAGAGGAGAGGAGAGGAGAGGAGAGGAGAGGAGAGGAGAGAAGAGAAGAGAAGAGAAGAGAAGAGAAGTGCTTAGGGTCAAAGGAAAGCTCAGAAATATTTCTGTGGCCTCAAAAATATAATGACTCTCTCAGCTCCTCACACAGAGGAGCCCCGAGACAATTTTAATAGTTCTGCGAACTAAAGTTGCCTTTAACATGCTGAAAAGGAAAAGAGAAAGAAGACAGCTTTGCCATACCCCAATAACACATATTACCTTGTTTGGTTTCTTTACATTTTATTTTATTTTTTATTTATTTATTTTGTCAAAAGCTTACAATATATCAAAAACAAGAACAAGACTTCCGGGTTGAGCCTTCTCGAGAACGGGCGGCAGTTTGTGATCGTCCACGACCACAGCCTGGCTCTTCGTCCGGAGAGCCCGATCCTGCAAGGTTCGGGGCTGAAGCTGCCTCGTAGGGGTGGCGGAGAAAGGGAAATCTGCCAGCCAGAGTGAGGGGAGCATCTCCCCCTTTTGGGTCTGGTCTTTTCCCTCCGAAGACGTTAAGAAGTGGTGGTCAAAAATGGCCACCTCGAAAAGAAGGTCTCAACGGGATTAAGATTGGTGCAGGAGGAAAAGAGAAGTCAACAGCAGAGGAACCGGGAGTATCGGATGGTAAGATCAAGGCACCCGGGATTAAGATAAAGATGAGTTTTAAAAAAAAACAGAAGCGGCACAGTTCCAAGTGAAGGAAAAATAAGTAAAATATTTTTGACAGCTATAAGGGGCTTCGAACCGGGAAAGGAAGAAGCCAGTTAAGAACTTAAGTTTGGGGCTCAGAAAACTTTGAATATCAAAATAAAAGGAAAGGGTTAAGACTCTGTGCAGAAAGTGCCACTTTGTGGAGAAAAATTGGAAGCTAAAGAAGAAAGAAACTATCTTGTTCCTTTGTGGATTGGAGTTGTTACATTTTAAAGAGAAGAACAAGCATAAGTTTAAATACAAGAAATAGGAACTAATAATTGGGGACAATAGGACAGGGACGGTAGGCATGATTGTGCGCTTATGCACGCCCCTTACAGACCTCTTAGGAATGGGGTGAGGTCAATAGAGGCTAGTTTGAGGGTAAAGGAGTGGGGGTTTGAGCAGGTGACAACAGAATCAGGTAGTGACTTCCAGACATTGACCACTCTGTTGCAGAAATCGTACTTCCTGCAATCAAGCTTGGAGTGGTTTACATTTAGTTTATATCTGTTCTGTGCTCTTGTGTTGTTGTTGTTAAAGCTGAAATATTTATTAACTGGTAAGACGTTGCAACATATGTTTTTATGTACTATGCTTAAGTCCAATCTTAGACAGCGTAGTTCAAGGTTATCTAAGCCTAGAATCTCAAGTCTGGTGCTGTAAGGGTATTCTGTTGTGAACAGAATCATAAAATTAAATTTACAACTTTTAAAGCCTTTCTGGCAATACTGTTGCAGTGAGCTTTGGAGCTTAGATTATTCGATATCAGAACTCCAAGATCCTTGACAAAGTGAGGGTCATCAACAAGGTCATGTCCGCCTAGCTTGTATTTGGTATATAGATTTTTTTTACCAATGTGTAGGACAGAGCATTTGTTGGTACACATTTGGAGTTGCCAACTGTTAGACCATTCAAACATATAATCAAGGTCTCTTTGAAGGACAGTAGCATTGACGGTGGTGTTGAATAGTTTTACATCATCAGCGAAGAGGACACAGTTGCTAATAAGGTGATCACAAAGGTCATTAATATATAGTATAAAGAGTGTGGGTCCTAGAACACTCCCTTGGGGGACGCCGCTGATGACTGATGCAGGGTTTGATAGGGCGTTTCCTATTTTTATTTGTTGCCTATTTGACAGGAAGGCAGTAATCCACTTGTGAAGAAATCCAAAAATACCATAAGAATTTAATTTTAATAGTAGTTAGTCATGTACCACTGAGTCAAATGCTTCACAGAAGTCAATGTAAATTACATCTATTGATTTACCCTGGTCAAGAAGTGTAGTCCATATATTTTTGCAGTGTAGAAGTTGCAAATTGCAGGACAATTTTTTTCTGAAACCAAATTGTTTATTGGATAGTAAGTTGTTTGACTCTAGGTGGAAGGTAATGCACTGATTAATAATTGATTCCATAACTTTGCATGTGACGCAACACAATGAGATTGGTCTGTAGTTTTCAACCAAGCAGCGGTCACCTTTTCTGAAAATAGGGATGACCGTTGCTAAAGACCATAGGTTTGGTAAGGAGCTGTTCCTGAATGATAACTCATATATTATGGGTAGTGGTTCAGCTATTTATTTATTTATATTTATTTATTTATTTATTTAATTTTGTCAATCACTTACAAGATAATAAGTATAAGGATAAACATAGTTGTGAATACATGAAATGAATACTTATAAGAAAAATAAGAGAAACAATAGGGATGGTAGGCACGTTGGTGCACTTATGCACGCCCCCTACGGACCTCTTAGGAAAGGGATGAGGTCAATAGTAGACAGTCTAAGGTTAAAGTTTTTGGGGAAGAAACCACAGAGTCAGGTAGAGTATTCCAGACATTGACCACTCTGTTGCTGAAGTCGTATTTCCTTCAATCAAGTTTGCTGCGGTTAACCTTGAGCTTGTATCTATTGTGTGCTCTTGTATTGTTATGGTTTAATACCATATTGCTATGATAGTGGAGAGCTTTTTTAAGAAAAATGCACATAAGCCATCAGGGCCAATAGATAAAGATGGATTTTCTACGTAAAGATGCATTTTCTACGTTATCTTCAGTAAAGTCAATTTGTAGATCGTTGTAGTTTGTTGTTGTATGATTAGGAAATGTGGGGCATAAGCCATTACTGTTAACAAAGACTGAACTGAAGAACATGTTGAAGAGGTTTGCCTTAACAGTTTCATCATCTTTCCCATTAGGACCTTTTAGGGGTGGGATGGTTTTTGAGTCTTTAAGTTTGGTGTTTACAAAGTTATAGAAGGCATGGGTGGATTTTGTGCGTAGAAGATTTTCCTCTTGTTTGCAGTAGTAATAGGTACATTCTGCCTTTATCTGTTGGCATAAGGTGTTGTAATGATTTTTAAAGTTAGCTATGTATTTAGTTTTGTTTTTACGCCATAAAGGTTTTTTTTAGATTGAAGTTTTCTTATTATTTTGGGTAAATTGTTTTGTTTTGTTTTTTGTTTATGGGGGTTACTAATGGAACATATAGCTTAATGACTCTTTCAAGTTCAAGCAAGAAGACGTTATAATGTTCTTCTGTAGTGTTACAGCCAGAGAACAGAATGTGCCAATCAAGAGATGATAAGTCGGCAGCTATGAGTTCATAATTGGCTTTTTTAAAATTGTATTTTGGAGATTCATCATTGTAATCCTCTTTGAGAGGGTGTAAATTTAGACAAAAGTCAATCATGCTGTGGTCACTGTTTGAAAAAGGTTCCTGTATTTGTAGGCCATAAATTGAGTTTGAGCTGTTGCAGAAGATGAGGTTGAAACAGTTGTTTAGTCTGGAGTTGTTATATACTAATTGATCCAGTCCCAGTGTGGTAACAGCATTGTACAGGGTTGTATGAATGGGTTCAGATGTACATTCATTTAGTGTCCAATTTATAAGAGGTAAGTTGAGGTCACCAAGAAAAGTGAGAGGGTGTGGGCAGGAGGCAGCCCATGTCAGTAGTGAAGTTAGCTTGTTTGCATGAATTATATCATAATCAGGGGCTCGATAGCAAAGTAAGAAGTGGATTGAGGCGTTTAAGGACAGTTCACAGACGATGGTCTTGGGAAGAGCAAGCTCTTGTATAATTTGGATCTTTTTTAGATTTAGAGACTATTTCGTGATCTGACCGAAAAACTTGATATTCTCTTGTAGTGGTAATGGAGTCTGGGAAAGATGCATTTAACCACGTCTCACAGATAAATATAATGTCCAGTGTGGCTGAGCTTAGAAGGATGAGGAATTCATGCATTTTATTTGCCAGGCTTCTTGCATTGAGTAGTTTGCATTTAAGATATGAAGTAGTGGGTCTGGAGGAAGTTAAGGGGCGTGCATCCCTAACGTTGGATGTTTGGGTGATGGATAGTGATGTGGGTTGAGGCTCTTGCTTTTGATACAGTCAGCACGGTAATCAATGTATAGATTTGTATTACCTAATTCATGTAGTCTTTTCAGCTCAGAACGTAGCTCCCGGGATCATACACATTGCTGTAAGGTTAGATCAGGGCAAGAACGAAGGTTTTATGGTTGTTGTTGCTCTTTGCAAGTGAATTTATTGAGAAAATGTATTTGCGTTTGCTTGTTTCGTTTTTGCAAACAACCCTGCAGAGGCGTAGGATCATCAAGCCATCTTTGTTTTTAAGCTCAGGACCGATACAAGAAATATTAAGTATTTCTTCAGGGGAGAAGGTTGATGCTTGATTTTCTCTGATGATTTTTTGAATGTTAGAGATGTCATCATTGTCATTAATAATAATAATAATTAATAATAATTGACCTCTAGACCAAATAAGATGGCATTTGGTCGCTTCCGTTCACACTCAACAGCTTCTTTGATGAGGATGGGGATATCAATATTTGTAGGATTTGTTGTTTTTTGTGGATTGGGTTTTGGTTGCGGTTGTTGAGTGGAGATATGGTTTGTAGATGTTTAATCTTCGTTTTTTAGTGCTGTCTCTTTTTTTTCAAGGTTTGCCAATCTCGTTTGTATAGTGTCCAGGGATGCTACAATGGTGTCAAGGGATGTTATACGTGTTTCAATGGTATCGACTCTTTCAAACAGGGTAATGTATTTTTCTAGTTTGGGTCTGCATGGTGGACAGAAATATGGAAAAGCATTGGCGGATGTTTTTAGGAATAGAGCCATTTGCTTGGGTAATCCTAAGCAATTATGGTAAGCATACTTATTACAAAGAGAACATTTGATGTAATCTTCATTCTCCTTTAAAGATTCCTTACAAATAAGGCAAGGGCAAGAGTCTTGCGGTTCTTTAGTAGGGGTTTCTTTCTTTTTAGGTTGAGGTTTGCCATTGGATTGTTTTCCTGGCATGGTGGGTTTGTTGAGATGGTTTGTTGATTGGATTGTTCAATCCAACAAGGTATTATGGTAGTCAATAAAGTAATATCGTACCAAACAGTCTATAATACTAATCACACTAGTCAATTAATTTAACTAATCAATAATCACCCTAATATTTAGTTACACTAATCAATAAACATACTAGTCAATTAATTGTCCTAATCATTAATTTGCACTAAACATACCATACTAATATTCAAAATAGTTAATCAAACTCATCAGTAACCACTAGTCTATGATAATCTATAATAATATATTACTCACTAATGATAAATAATTGTAAAAATTAATTAAACATTTAGTAAGATCAGTTAATCAATTAAACAGAGTTATATTGGGAAAAATTAGGGCAGGAAGAGAATAATGGGAGGAAGAGGAGAAGATTTGGTTTGGATGGCTCCTGGGGGGCATAGGCATATATTAGGTTGGAAGTATAGATGAAAGTCTTTTTGCAGAAGGTTACTCTTTACTCGTTTCTTCAGATCTTCAGTTAGTGATTTTTGGGAACCAGATCTGTCTTCATACAGATCTTCTTGTCTTCGGGCATATATTAGGCTGAAAGTAAAGATGAAAGTCTTTTGGCAGAAGGTTAATCTTCACTCGTTACTTCAGATCATCAGCTAATGAACTTAGGGATTAGGTCTGTCTTCTCACGGATCCCCTTGTCTTTGGTCAGTGATCTTAGGAATTAGGCTACTGGGTGAATTAGCAGGGCTGCGCTCTGAGATCAGGACCTCTGATGTGGGATTTGATGATCGCAGATGATCGATGGTGTAGGTGGCAGTTTGGGCAGCAGTTTTACTGGAAGGTCAGCGCTCCGGGATCAGGCCCTCAGCCATTGGAAGTTTGGCGGTTGGAGCTCTGCCATTGATTGAGGCTCCAACAGGTTCAGGGCTACAGCGCTCCCTTAGGAATTAGGAGCTTCGGCTCCTCGGGATCTCTGGTGCAGGCGATGATTTTATAGGTTTTTATAGGTGGGGAAGGCTCCAATGGGCTCTGGGCTACAGCATTTTGAAGGAAATGGTAGTTCCGGTGCTCTGGGATCCCCGGCACAAGTGGTCCTTCAGGGTGGCCACAAGGATGGCAAGCGCTCCTGAAACTGGCCCTCAGTCACAGGATCAGGTGATTATTGCCGATGTCTGATGCAGGTGGCGACCTAACAGAGTCTCTTTTGATCAGGGATGAACAGCAAATCTTCCCACGATCAACTATTTATTTCAATCAGGAAGGGAAACGGTAGGGACCCCACTCGCGATCAAATGACCATCGGAGCGAGAGCCTCCTCTTGCTAGTTATAAGCCACCATCTTCCTTCTCTTACATGTCCAATTTGTACCTGCCTAATTCTTGACCACTACACAACAGCTCTCCCTCACTGCCAAGGTTCAAAAACAGCTGTTTTTCATCAGAATGGAACATCCTCCCTTAATTATAAGAGCACTTCAAGGGTAAGAGCAGTTTCAGAAGTTTGGAATTACATCATGTGAGATACCAGTTGTCTGTAGGACCACTTCATAATCCACACACATTTGCAGAGGTGGGCTGCACATACTTTAACAACCGGTTCACCAAAAATGTGAGCTGCTTGTGCATGGCTGAAAAACCAAGGGAATTTCCTATGTGCAGCAGCCAGGATGAGTAGATCGGGCGAGGCATGGAAAGCAGCTGGGCTACGAGGGTGGGGCACACGAGCAAAAAGGTGAGATATATAGGACAGGATAGCACCTGGGCGGGTGGGTTGTCCCAACCGGTCATCATAACTATAAGTCCAATTATAAATAAATAACTACCGGTATGGGCGAGCCAGTCCGAACTGGCAGTAGCCCACCACTGTACATTTGTTCTGAAGAGACCTCAGACAATCCCTTTACAGAACAGAATTGCTTTAAAATCTGCAACAGAACTCCCTAGAATGCCTTCAGGAGAAATCTAAGTAGAGCAAACCCTTTCAGAGTGGGAAAGTAGATAAGACCTTCAAAGAAAAGCAACTTCCAATCACAGATTTTATGCATAATACTCTTCAACCACCTCCAGGACACTGTCCACTTATCCCAGGATGCCCCAAAGGAAAAACTGAGGAAATTTAACCCTCCTTCTTGAGAGTTATACTGAGAAAAGATTGTCATAACTTTAATCTTAATAATAAAAGTTCAGATAAGGACCAGATTTACCTAGGAAAAGCTAAAGTTTATACTGTTGCAGGCAATCTAATCCTATTTTAGGCACCTAGCAACAAAAACTAAATGTTTCTAAAGCTGGAAGCAATATTTATAAAGCCTTCCCTTCTACCTACCTCTGGGCCTGGCAAAACAGGCACAATTTTCTAAAAATAATAAAACCATTTGTTAAACATGAGATCATGACTGCTTTTCCTTAGATTGCTCAGCAAAACGTTTAAAGAGCACCATAAAATGCTAATGAGCACACTTAAATCTGTGTCTACATTGTATACATTGTATCTGCATATAATTGCGTTTTCAAATACTTCTATTCAGCATATATGCCTGAACACTCAGAAACTCAGGATTTAGATTTTTTTTTAAATCCAAAGTACCTTCATTCTAGATGTCTAGCTATGCAATCGCAGTAACTGTATGGTAATATCTTTAGGGTTACAGCATTTTTTCCCTCAACCTTAACAACTTTAAGATGTGTGGACTTCAACTCCTAGAATTCTGGGAGTGAAAGTTCACACATGTTAGTTTCTAAGGTTGAGAAACATTGGGTTAAACATCAAATACTTAACATTTAGAATTAAAGTACTGTAATGTCTGGAGCACCATTCCCTCGCAGATAACATTATTCTGGAAGAGTAACAAAAAATAGTGGTACAGGTAGAAATATTCTTACATCTTCACTAGACAGGTACACGGCCTGTCCTGGAGGGCCAGGAGGGCCAGGAAGTCCTATTCCATCTTGACCCTTTTCACCCTTAAAGAAAGAAAGAAAAAGTCTTGACAGATGTCCTGCTCAAATTGTATTCCTGCATCATTTAGAAAAACATTTGCAAACTTCAGATTTTTAACTTGGATTTTGGAGGAACATTTTTTTTCATATTTAAAAGAAAAATTCTCCATCCACATCTCTTAAGGAACAATTCAGTTCTGCATAGGGCTATTTTGGGGGGGAGGCATTCAAAGATGGAGCCATTTTAATGCTAGTCATTCATTCTCCTGCCTAGCCAACAGTTCTCTCAGTCTTCCCTAAGAGCTGGGTATAGATAAGCCTCATGCTTTATAATGCCAACTAGATCAGGGGTCTCCAACCTTGGCAACTTTAAAGCTGGAGGTCTTCATGTTGAAGTCCTCCAGGCTTAAAATTGCCAAGATTGGAAACCCCTGAACTAGATCACTGAAGATATAGATTGCACATATATTTCATCAATAGGTGAATTGGGGGTATTTGTTAAATGGCATAGGAATCATCAGCTAAAAGTTTTGAAATGTGCAGTTTTAAAACAAAATAAATTGTAAAGTTCTGCAGACTTCAACAAAATTCCTCAGGGAAAAAATCCAAATATTTATTACAGAACACACAAACACAATTTCTTCTCAAATCTAGATGGTACTCACTTTAGACCCTTCTTCACCCTTTTGTCCCTGAAATAGGGAGAAAAAGAGATTTTCAGGAAATAAGGCAATTTCATACAATGGACAACTATGGGATTGCTGGAAATGATAGTGACTGTGATTTAGCATGTTGAGGGCTGAGCTAAGATCCAGAAAATGTGATATGACAAAAAGATCACTTTTGATTCACTTGTTTGACTTTTGCTTTTCTGCCTCCATTTCATTTGGTTTATTAAAGTATCTCAAAGAGAAGAGAGGACTCTTGATGTTGGGAAAGATTGAAGGTAAAAGGGGAAGGGGATGGCAGAGGAGGTGATGGTTAGATAGTGTCATTGATGCAATGAACATGAATTTGGGCAAATTCTGGGAGACAGTGGAGGACAATGGGACCTGGCATGCTATGGTCCATGGAGTTGAAAAAAGTCAGACACAACTTAGAAATGGAACAACAACTCAATCTATTCTCCTTTTATAAATGATCTCACTCATGAATGAATAGAGCCTACTTATATGAATTAAAAGCTATAAACAATCATCACCATTACAACAAATATTTGAAGCATGTGTGGTCACTCACAGATATTGAAGAAATATCACTGTCACTTTAAATTAACCAAATGGAAACAGACGCCATATATGTCCAGTATAAGAAATCAACGTCCATTTTCAGCAGCAGCCCTGTTACTTGATGTTCTCTGGAGAACTTTGCATACAGGTTATTTATATCATAATCTGCCAGGTCTGAGGGCTAGAAGCATTCAAAGAAATAATTCTAATAATTCCTAAAATCATAGGGAAATGGAAGGAGTAGAACTAGGACTGAATGCTCTACTCACTTGTGGTCCTGGGAAACCTTCTAATCCAGGGCGACCATCTAATCCTGGTAAGCCAGGATATCCCTGTGGGAAAGGGAAAAAAAAACTCCTGGTTTTCATCACAAATATAATTTAACAATTCAACTCCCATTAAAATATATTTAAGGCTGTGCATGCTTCAAAAATGATTAAGTGCTTCAGACTTCATGAAAGCATAAGGCCTGTAATGTATGGATAACATTGGAGGATGTGGGGAAACATTGTTGCCTAGGAAACAATCAGACATCTGAGGGAGGAGGAGCCCCCAATAAATTAACAGAGAAAGAAACTTAAGAAGGACCAAATAGACCAAGCAGTTAAAAATGGCAGCAGAAAGCCTGCACTTCTAGACTTCCAAAATTCTGTTAATGGAGCCTTATAGTAAAATAGAATTAGTTTATTTAGTTGTGTTTCCTGTCAGGTTTTCCTGGGAGAGCTAACATGGCTTCACTCCTATCAATTTAAAGCAACCTGGTTTATTTCAGACTTCCATGTGAGCATGAAAAAATCTGGAGCCTCCCTTAAGAGCCATATTATGAATAGATTCAACATCATCAAACACCATATCCTTCCAGACTGGCTTCAGGGTGGCCACCATTTTGAAGCTGGTTCTGGTGAGTGTTGGAGAGGGCGGAAAGTCTATCCCAGACTCCTGCAATGTGGTGTATCTTAAGGTTCATGTCTCTCACTGCTCCTCCTTAATATCGACATGAAACTGTTGGATGAGGTCAATCAACAGAATTAATTGCAGTATCATCAGTATGATGATGATGACAACCAATTGTACAACTCTACCCCAGGCCAGGCTGGCAATGACATTCCTGTGTGGACCCAATATCTGAAGGACATGAATGTCTGGATGGGAAGGAACAGGTTTCAACTGAACTCTAGCAAAATAGGATGGCTTTGGAATTTTGGCCCCTCTGGATCTGATGATGCATTACCTTTGACTCTGGATTAGGATAGCACATCCCAAATGGAGATAGTGTGCAATCTGGACCTGGGGTTCCTGCCTGAGTAGCAGCCGGCAGCTGAGGCTGTAGGACTGTTGCACAAATTCTTCTTGGGTTCTAATTGTCCCCATTAATGGAAGTAAAGCATTCATTCCTATCTAGGGCCACCCTTGAAGGATACCTGTAAGTTACAGCCAGTTAGAATGGTTACTTTCAGGTCTGCCTTTCCCTGAGGATATCATCTAGGAAGACCTAGGGAGCAAGCCTTCTCGGCAGTGGTCTTTCCCCTGTGGAACACCCTCCCGCCTGAGAACTGGCAATACCCACACCCTCCTAGCCTTCTGGAAGGTGTTAAAAACCTAGCTCTTCTTCCAAGGGCTGGGATTGTGTGAGGTTGAGGCTCATTTACTTTAACTGCTTATGTATCGGGGAATGTGGTTTAGGGTGCCACAAGTTATTTTGCTTGGATGCCTGTTTGCATTTTTTTATAGGTTATAGTTGCTACTATGAGCTGCCCAGTGTTATGGTACAAAAGATGGGTAACCAAATAAGCCAAACAAACAAACAAATATCCTTAAGCCTGTATCTTTTTTCCTTAAAGACACCCAATCAAATAAATACCCTTAAACTAGCTCCCATTTTTTATTTACATTTTGTGCCATATCTTGAAAATAATAAGTTGCTTTCACGAATAGTAGAGATGAACAATGTTCACACACATGTAAAGTCCAAAATGCCTCTTTACTGTAGGTCATTTTTTATGTGTGTACAGCCCTAATTTTTTAACAGTATATGAATAAAATATTTCTTTAAGCTAGCATCAAGGAAGATAAATGTAATTTTTTCAATCAAACATCTTGATGTGGACTTACCTTTTCGCCTGGCAAGCCCGGGAGTCCAATGATGCCCTCATCTCCCTAGAATTTAAAAAAAGGACTGATATATGGACTATTTTCTTTTTACAAATATTACTTAATATACACAGGAATATCTTTTTTGTGGGAGACATACAAATTAGAGTGACAGTATGTCACAGGATCTAAATAAAACACAGAAAGATAAGTCATTTGCATGTCTACCTATCTTGCTTTTGGAACAACAAATGGTCCAACTGATATTCCTGATTTGTAGTCCAAACATAGGATCACTGTATATCATTAAAAAAATAGAAATAGAATAGAATTCTTTATTGGCCATTGTGTGATTGGACACACAAGGAATTTGTTTTCGGTGCATAAGCTCTCAGTGTACACAAAAGCTATAAGTGATAAATCATTATCATAATCATCATAAAAATGTATTCATCATAAATCATAAAATACAACACTTAGTGATAGTCATAAGATGCTAAATAAGCAATCAACATAAATCATACTAGGAAACTAAATAAAACAATATAAATTGTAAAGCTACAAGCAACAAAGATATAGTCTTAAGTAGAAAAGGAGATAGATAATAGGAAAGATGAGATCTAAGTCTCTTTAATAAGACTAGCAAGGAACCTCCCCATAGATCCTCTATCAATTACTTGTGCAAAATCTTAGGCAAGATCAATTACTTGTGCAAAATACAGCATATATGTACCACTCTTATTGGTGCAGTTTCTGAATATAACAGCACAATCAGCAATACTGCACCAGTTCTGTAGACATTATTTATTTCAAAGTGAATTTAAATAGGCTAATGAAAAATAATAGCATTAAGTGTATTCTAAGGACAGGAAACTTTTTAGAATCAGTGGGCACCAGAAGGCTTGGGAGAGCAGCTTATGGACACTGACAGAATGGCTATTGCCATGGTCATGGTCACTCATAAAATGCCCCTTATCATTTGCAGAGACAATTCCAAATTAAAATAGACAAAGCCGCCCTGTTAAACTATCTGTGTTTCAGATAATGAAACAAAAGCATCCAACATTTTAAATCCAGACCTTGGGTCCTGGAGGCCCTGGAAGTCCTGGGAGTCCTGGAAGCCCCTGCAAATAGAAAGAAGTTACAGCTAAATTCAGTCAGTCTTCCTATGCTTGCATATCCATATTCCTATCCATGAAAAGGAATATAAAGTAGATTACCGGAGGACCTTCTGGCCCACGAGTTCCAGGACCACCAGAGACAAATGGGAATCCTGAGCCCTCCATGTCGACCTAAAAAGTAATAGAAGTTATTAGTCAACTAGTATGTTATCATGTAAGTGTCTTCTTTGAATATCATTTTGTTGAGGCTGTGTCTCTTTCCCTGCCCAACAAATTATAAATACTTGAAGGGAACAAGCCAATGAATGAAGATAGGAAGGATTATAGTCCTAATGACAGGTCAATCCATATGTTCATTTCCTAGCTTGTTAAACCCTACATAGAGGATTGTGTTTTTCTTTCTTGCATCTTTCTTCCTATTGATTTATATCTTGGTTGAACTGAAAACAGCTGATCTTCTAAATGTTTCCAATTTCAGTTATATTTTTTATACTTACAGATCTGAGATGCGGTGCATATTTCTGATAGCTAAACTCTTCTTTTCTTATTATCTCCCAATATTTTAGCTTTTCCTAGATTATTGGGTTTGTTTTGTCTAGTGGTTAAGGCACCTGTCTAGTCCCACCTTAGGTGTGAAAGCCGGCTGGGTGACTCTGAGCCACTAAACTCTCTCTCACCCTAACACACTTCACAGGGTTGTTGATATGAGAAAAAGTAGGATAAGGAAGGAGTATTAGGAATGTTTGCCCCCTTATTATATAAAAAAATAAAGGTAGGATATAAATAAAAATACAATTGTACAATTGTAGAGTTATGTGTGTGTGTGTGTGTGCATGTGTACACAACATATGTGTTATATTGTATAACTTAACAAATATTATTCAACCCCATATTCTGTGCTCTCAATGAAACATGATGTCATCAATGACACAGTCTCCCTTTCTGGTGATTGCCATCATCACTGTAGCCTTTCTCTTCTCTATGCTTTTGCTGCCAAAAATATTTGTCATTTGTCCTTCGTCTTCCAACCTACAATGATTCCCTCTAGGAAGTTTTTCATATTGAAGGAATAAAAAGATGAGGGGACAGATTTGTCTTTTCTGTGATCTGAGCATGGGTGGTAATCCATTTAAAGAGTTTTCCAACAAAGCTTTCCACAGAATGTCCTCCTCTCCCAGTAAACCACTGCCTTAATCTTTTCTAGTCTTCATCCTTCTATTTCAGAAGCAAATAGACTCAAACAACCTTGTCCATTATAAAGGGTGGAGGGAGGCCTCCCCACTGTTGCACTATGTGTGTGGGAGAAAGAAGCAGAAGAATCAAACTCTGATTTTACTATAAATGAGGAATTCCTTCTTAACACCTGGTTAACCTGGTTCTCGCAATAAACATGTTTATCCATGAACTGCATCCACGAATCACAGCTTGCCCAACATGAGTTCTAAAATTGACCAACAGGAACTTAACACAGAACCTTGCTGGCTATAATAAATGAATTGAAGGGACATTCTCTCTGTATTTCTTCGATTTTAGCTGTCTTCTCACTCTATATTGGATCACAAATTGTTACAGATTCCCCTATAAACTATCATGGGCATTGACGGTTCAGTAATAGCAATAAAGGGTAACAAATAGATCATGCTAGAAATTGCAGTGTTCTTCAGCATTTTGCACCTTGTTCTAAACCACACTCTAATGTTTGGTACTCACAAATTCTGCTGCAATGCCCGGCCCAGGGGGCCCAGGCAATCCGCGGGGTCCCATTGGCCCAGGAAGTCCTGCAAGACCAGGTTCACCTGGCAACCCTGGCTTTCCTTGGCTGCCCTGAGAGAACATTGAAAATTAAAATAAGTCTATTTCTAACAAGGGGTAAAGTATTCAGAGCCATGTAAATTAGAATTTCAATAGAGAAAGATAGGAATGCATCACAGATTTCCTATTATATATAATCTGGTTTGGATTACATATGTATGCCTGCACTTATATGTATATATACACATCCATGGAGTGCTCTCTGAGCTTGGTTGTTTGCTTGCAGATGTATACAGATGCCTAATTACATCATTCATCCCTTACTACATCATACCAGGCAAGGTATTCACAGAACAAAATGTTCCTCTGCAAGCATTAAGCTAAGTATATTCATTTGAACCAAATCCCAGAATTGCATCTACATTCTATGGAATGGGTAGAATCAGCTTATAGGGGAGATGGGTGGCATAAAAAAAAAAAAAAATAAACAAAATAAATGGTTAGGATTTTACTACACATATTACCACACATTGCTTTGAGATTCAGTAAAAGTGCAAGACTATACACATTATGACTACTTGCTCAAAACTGAAGAATACAGTCGACATTTTAGGTGTGTCATCAAAACTTGTGATGTGATACTGTGCTTACGGACTGTTGTGAAAAATAAGCATCTCACATAAGCAAAATGAGTAGTGGGAAATTTTCTATGACTCAGACATTTGAGAACATATGTTGGCTTAGAAATTACATTCATACCCTTGTATTGCATAATAGAATGAACATGCTGAAAGGGGAAAGCAGTTGCAACAAATACAACCCACATCAGCAAATACAACCCTTTTTATATTGAATAGACTTCTGCTCTTAGCTTTTCAATTTGTTAATTAACACACCTGCTAGGGAGCATCATAGCCATTGTCTTTGCTGCAGTTTCTGAATGTGTCTAATTAATCCCTTCATTAGGAAGTGGATTAGATAGGTTTTTGGCCTCATCCAGCAGGACTCTTCCTATGTTCTGCATGTTGTGTTTGACAGTGGAAATTTAACTCATCTTGTAGCAATTGTATGATTAAGTGGCTGGTACATGAATCTATAAATTATGCCCACTTCTTAGAATGATAACAATGGAATGTTACATTAAGTTGTAAACCTTCAAGAGAAATTTCTGTTGTGAAGGAGTTGAGAATTTAGCCCAACATTTTTTCATTGGGAGCCAAGTTGGCTGCTGCCTCTTCATCTTATTAGATGGAAACTATGCTATTTATCAGCTATATCAGTGGAAGATATGGAGGAGTAAAAGATCCAGCAAGAAAACCTAGGAAGGCCAGATACTGAGCACTTGTTAGAGATGTTTCGTTGGCAATACTCTTGCATTAGCAACCACAGTAACTTATAAATGAACATTTTAAAGAATCATATGCAGGGCAAAGAGGAAGAAATCAAGAGGTGGAAAATGTTAACGAAAGCAGATGGCTTTATGAACAGAGGCTATTAATCAAAGGAAATGTGTGTACTTTATAACATATAATGGCATGAAGACTGGAATCTGGAAGAGTAACTCAAAGAACCCCACCTGTATTTACTAAAGGAAGATGTTGATATAAAAAAAATTCCAATCAGGCAGTAATGGAAGACATTTCAGTCAAAATATCAAATGCTGATAATTATGTCCACATCTCACAGTGGGCTATACAGATTTTTCTGGGTTAATAATGTATTATAATACTGCTTTTTGGCCTAAATCCATTCTCCGGCACGTATCTTCAGCACAGAGAGTAAAGAAAAACTGTGCAGCATTTTATACAGTTAACAATAGCTGAAGAAGTCCCCTAATCTAGTACATTTTGAAACCAGACCAAGGTGCTTTCAAGGTGGGAGAAACTATTTTCTAAAAAATGTATCACATAATATGTAACTTTGTAAAATAAGATTATATTCTCCTGGATGGCAATCTTGGATCATACTTCCACTACAGACCTTTTTTGCTACCATGTCCTAAGAAGGAAGAAAATGGCATTTCTCTGTAAGCACAAAAGACATCTCTAACACAATATTGTATTCTCAGTACCTGCAACTGGAACACTTACAATGCCTTATAAGCCCTGGGCTCCTTGAAAGGGAGCATGAGCTGCAAATATGTTTCCTTCCACAGAACACCGGGATGTCTTTCAAATGGGACTGATAAAATCAGTTATACGTAGCAAACACAAATGGTTGGCAGAAAAATAAAGCACCCAGCCTTGACTGATCTTGAAAAGTTAAGAAGGATATGACTTAGTTTGTAGTTGAATCCTATCCTATGCAACAGGCACTATAAAGATTGTAGGATAATCTGGGAATTTCTGTCTCTCCAGCCATCCATCTATCCCACCATCACCAAGAAGAAGAGATTGATATACTAGTTTCATACTATTGCTAAGAAAACTACATGGACATATTTGTGAAATCCCCAACACTGGAACCTGATTTGGTGAAATTGAAAATTGAAAAAAATTAAACACTTGCACTGAAAAAACTTATTATATACTTTAAAAAAAATCTTACAATGTCGTAATGTTACCAAACTAGAATCAACATAGGGACTAGTAACTATTTCTTTAGAAAATAAGTAATTATACCTGTGGTCCAGGGAAGCCCATTTCACCTGGTTCTCCCTGGAAACAGGAAAGGAAAAGACCAGTGAATTTACACTGAAATGCTGAAAACATCTTGACAAAGTAGGTAATGGCAGAGGAAGTCCAGTTTCTCTGGCTAGTCCTCCTCAGTGATCCCTGATGATCCTGAGACTCATTGAAAAGTAAAAATACATACCGGTGCTCCTTTTTCTCCAGGTTGACCAGGGATGCCATCTTTTCCTCGAGGGCCAAGTGGCCCCTGGAAAACAGTACAAATTTTCTTTCCTCAGTTAAATCAAACTGTTCAGACATTATCCTATGTAGGATTTTTGAGTGGCATTTATACTTCAGAAAATGTGGACATCTACATCCACAGCAGATGAATAAAGGCTGGATTTTCTTACCACCATTAACCTGCCTGTATTTATTTTATTTCTTTTTATTAGTTTTATAGGAGCTCAAAGCAGCATACATCATTTCCTCCCTCTAAATTTCCCCCACAATACGCCTACAAGGTATGTTGGTCTGAGAGATTGACTGATGGATGCCATAAGAAACCCAGTGAGCTTCCATGGTTGAGGCTGCACATGAACCTTATTCTAGTTCAACACCTTAATTATTAGACCATACAAGACAAATCCAACTCTCATTTCTAAACACTTCTAAACTTCCACAAATATGCCAATGAGACATGTTCTTCATTAACACCTAACATTCAGCATGATAAGCACAGCTAGCAAAGGGGCATGCAAGCCTCCCCCCACTACACTCACACTACACAACAGAAAACTTGCTTACCATGACAGAGTGAGGCACTGGGTAGCTTTTGGAGATACATGATATTTTGGAGTTGCACAATATTTTCTCCTTTTACTCACCGGAGGTCCTGGGATTCCTGAGTTGCCATTTCTCCCTGGAACTCCAGGAAGGCCTGGGAGGCCTGGAAGGTCAGTGCCATTTGTCCCAAATCTTCCAGGTTGTCCTGGTAAACCAGGTACACCAGGAGGACCTGGAGGCCCAGGTGGTCCTTTGGGACCCTGAAACATAATAAATATAATGTATGTTCTAACTCAGGGGCCTCCAAACTTGGCAACTTTGAGATCTGTGGACATCAACTCCCAGAATTTCCCAGCCAGCATGGCTAGCTGAGAAATTTCAGGAATTGAAGTCCACAAAGATGGCAAATTTGGAGACCTCTGTTCTAATTTAACGTGCGACCTATAAATAAATGTGCTTATTCTAGCCAAGTTAATTTGCTTGCAGACACAACAGAACTGAAAACAGCCATTTGCTGAGCAAATGTTACATCATTCATGTTTGAAGATCATGCTGTACAGAGACTTTGAGCTTTCTGGTTAAAAATTAATGGAGCTATTTTTGGAGTTAGAGTATTGAAACATCTGGATGACTCCATATTTAGGAATGCCACTATTATTGTTTTTCTCTTTCTTCCTCCCAAATCCAGTCTAATCAATGGAACATTGATTTCCCCTATTCATACAACTGAGGTACTTACTCGCAAAGACTCCAACTCACTTCCAAAACCAGAGCCCTCCATATCAATAAATGTCTGGAAGAAAAAAGCACAGATGCAAACAAATGGTTAAGCATATCAAAGCTAAACACTATTGAAACAAAGACCTAAGTAGTTCAAAGTAATATGTCCATCTAATTTCATCTGCTGTATTCTTGGTTTACATTGAGAAGAAATCCAGACAAAGAGGGCATGTTAATTAAAAAAAAATTGGGGGGGGGTGGAATTATGCAATTTCATATGTACTTTATATACTAAATCTTCCACCAGGAAGACTAAATAAAGAGCCAATGAGTAATTAATATTTATGTAAATTCTCCCAGAAATATTTATAGTAAAGCATTACAACAGTAAAAATACAATACTATTCAAGGCAGAACCACAAATATTTTCAAGCAATTTAGAATGTTAAGCTTGGGAAAATTAAAGGATTCTACCTAGAATAAGGAAGGAACAGACTTAGCCGGTACATAATAATGCTCCACCCAAAGATACAGAAGTGGGTTTGCAGTGGTGTAGAGTGATTTTTCCCTTGTTCTCCAACCTCCTGCATAGCTCCCAACATCTGTTTCGGATTTGAGAATGGGGGCAGCAAAGGCACATGCAACCCCCCCACCTGGTATTTTCATTCAGCCGATGGAAAGCAACTTATATAGATCTAACTCAGGTTAGATAATTTGGCTAAAGAAAAAAGCAGACAGCATCCTGGCAGTGCAGCATCATTTCCTGGGTAGGATTAAGGCCACGAAAACAAGTTCCACTCTGTCTTTTGTTACGAGCTTTTGGAACTCACCAACTTATCCAGTTTGGAACTCAATCCAGGTTTCCCAGCGGGGCCTGGGGGGCCAGGAGGACCTCTCGCACCAACACCTGGTTCTCCCTAGATGGAAAGAACAAGTTACACAGCTGAAAATACTGATTACAGTCACCCCCGCCCCCAAAAATGCCCCCAGAATCCCTCAGTCAAAACCGACTACTCAGAAAATGCTCCAGTAACAGTACAGCCAGATTTTTAGAGCCTTAAGAACATTTGTACCTTTTCGCCTTTCAGGCCAGGCTCACCCGGAGTCCCAGGAAATCCTTGGGGACCAACATCACCCTATACAATAAATACATAAATATGTGTTTTGATCAAGCCTAGTTAGCTGATGTTTCAAAATCCATAATTCTGTCTACCTGTACAAAAATTTTGGTGATCTCCCTCTAAGCCCCTTACAACCCTCAGATGGGCCCTGACCCCAATTTGGCTTAGTCCAATGTGTGAGTCATCTTCTGTCTGATACAACCGAGAAGCACTTTTTTGCTGAGAAGCGTTCTTCCCATTTTAAAGTCTGCTGATTTCTGTCTCAATATTTCAACTCTTTCAAATATTTCAAGCAACATTTCAACATAGTTTATTACTCATAAACAAGTATGCAACAGCATATCTGAGAGTGTCAAACTGCATTTAGAAACACTTTAGAAAAACAAATACATTTTGTAAGAGCATTCTAAATATAATACTTACATGCCAATAGTTTACTCTTTTGGCATCCTGAGTTTTGTTTTTCATATTTCTTATATTGGGGGGCCATTTGTGGAAATTACATTAACTGAGTTATGATGCTGAGTAGTTTACAGATTTGACTGCCTAATCATTACACATTTCATTTGAATGAAGTTAGAACAAGCATGCAGCTTTTTTATTAGAAGGCTGGTCTGGAAATGTCTGTATAAAATGTGGCTTAGGATACAATCTTATTCACATCTACTTGAGAGTTAACTCTTTAAACATAAGGGGAGTAACTTCTGAGCAAACCCTTATAAGATGCCATCATTTTTCCATGAGATGCTCAGGACAGTTTTGCACGGTATACAGAATTTTTTTACAACTGTATAGTTCAAACCTAAAAAGTTCATATCTGAAATGTGAGGAAGAAACAACAGAACTTACTGGTTTGCCATCTTCACCAGGATCCCCCTAAAAAGAGCAAAATATTGGAAACAGAACTTAGGCAGTTTCACACTTTCAAACATTAAGGATAATTTCCTCTGCTACCTTCTCACATTCATATGATATTTGGCTAAATCAGCTACACAGGGATAGCTCACTCAGACTTGCACAAAACATAGGAAGAATATCTTGGCTTAATTCTGACTGTACTGAAAAGAGTGCAATAATATAGCAGCTTAGAGTGGAAGCAAAAGAGAAAAGAACAGGGGAAAATATTAGGGTTACTAATGAGAAGAGAAGCAAATGATGAAAATATCTAAAAGAAGCACCAATAGAGGGAAGAATAGAAGAGCACTCTTTTTCTTTTAAGACGAAGAACTGTTTCCCTTCTTCCTTATGATCATCTATTCATTCTCAAATCTGATAGGGAGGATATGTCAAATCTAATTCATGTGACACTGGATTTGGGGACCAGAGGGACAAAATATTCAGGCATTTAAGCAGAAGCAAAACTAAAATATATTTGAAAGAGAGAATCTGTTTTGAGGACAATTACCCGAAAGACCAAAGACACATCAAAATTCAGGTGAAATTTTCCATTGATAGTAAAAAAATTCCTGTCTATGGAAGCAATCACTAGAATTCAAAACCTGATTGCACACTATTTTGTGACATATTTCTAACAGATAAGGGACAATCATGGATTTTGTATAAAAGACCATCATGGCTTCATTATATCTGCCCTTAATTATATGGCCTATTAGAGCCTTCAAAAATAATTACCAATTAAAGGGGTTTTTTGCACTTTGAAGATTTCATTTTTAAATAAGTCTTAAATCTGGTGCATGAAACAAAAACTGAGAGGGAAGCAAATGAATAAGAAACTCATGTGAAGAAAATAAGAAAATGGACAGAACAAATTCACTAAAATCTTCAGGAGGACTATTTGCTTCTACTGTATGGTGAACCTGAAAGGTTGTATCAATACGGATTTATTTGTATACAAAGAATGTAACCACATTTTGCTCATTCCAATATATAGTGCATACATGTATATACATACCTATGAGGCTATTCCCTTTCAGGATAAGTGATGTTATGCAGAGAGCAGAAAAGGAGTAAGAAATAGTAAGCTAAAGAAATTTAAGCCATGAGATAAGAAAGAAAATATAGATTGATCTGATTTATGCCAATATCATTCAGCATTTCTCTCCATAGCTTTCTATCTTTTCAAACCATCTTTCCTTCTACCACATCCAATCACTGATTTGTGCATTGCTTCATAAACTCAATTTTTTCTTCTTGAGGATGTCACCAACTTCATCCAATCACAGGTGGGGGGATTTTTTGGTCTTTCTTTCAGCCCATGCCTTCCTATATTTATTTGGTTATCTATTCAATCTTTATTCATTCTCTCTCTATGTGCAAAGCTATACAACATAATTCTTTCATATTGGGCACTCAGTATTGAATTTAATCCAAATTCATTTATAGTATCCAGGTACTCTTGATTCTTGTTTTACTATACACATTTCTTCAGTGTTTCAGTCCTCCTACGCTATTCAACTTACTTTTAAGTTTCTCCTGATACACCCAATTCTCATTTCCATATAACAAATGGGTAAAAGCATGTTCTTACACACAAACATTCATTCATCCATTACAACAGACTATATACCACTTGTTTTTTTTAACCAACATCTGCATGCTTAAAAAGGTCTCTATATAATTTCATTAGTAAATTGTACTGAGGTACATAAATTTATCCACTTCCCTTCTGTAAGCAGTTTATGTTTTACTTCCATCATGTAGAACAACCAACTTTTGCCTTCAAATACATGTAAAGTTCCATTAATCCAGACTATTCACTTTATCGTATATGTATTCTAAATTGATAAATGATGATATATAACTTGCAATATGGTAGAACGTTGGCAACAATATATTGGTTTACAAGGCTGCCTTTAGGTTAGAAATCCCAATTTTCCTGAGCACACTTGGGATAAAACTGGACTCTGGTTCTGCTTGTTGCATATTGGTAAAAATCTGCCCAAACATAAGGAATGCTGTATGTGACACGAATCCAGCTAAAGCTGGTACCCTTGGCTATACCTTGCATGAATGCCAATGTATAGTAGCAATAAATTAATGAACTCTAAAAGGTAAGCTGGTCCAACCCCTTCATACATTTCTAGCTGAAGTCAATCATCATATTAAAAAGGTTACTTACAGGCTCTCCATCTTTTCCAGGTTGACCCTCTTTTCCAGGAAGTCCTGGTGGGCCCATGGCTCCTGGGTGCTCAACAGTAGAGCCATCAGAATGCCTCATGATGGTTCCAGGAGGTCCTGGGGGCCCAATTTGACCTGGAAGCCCTGGAGTACCAGGCTCACCTTTCTGTCCTTTAGAGCCTGGATAGCCAAAGCCTGCACTTCCCTAAAGGGGAAGAAAATATGAAAAATGAAAACAAGACAAATATAATTTCTTCTACATTGGAAATGAACATGGGTAGGAATTATTATCTTCCCATTTCCTTCTGTCACCTACTGAAGTACTGAGACAGGCAACTTGATAGCCTCCAGTCACATTGGACTTCAGCCCCCATCAGCAAGGGACTATGGGAACTATTACCCAAAATATCTAGAGGACATCAGGCTGCTTCTCCCCTATGATAATATTAATTATTGTGTATTTGTGTTGTTTTCTAGCCTCAAATCAGAATTTATATCCATATACGTTCAAGTACTTTACACAGTACTATTTTGGAAGAAGGAACAAGATCTACTGCTGGCAACTTGTTACCTACACATCAAAAACGACAATGCAAACAAATATGCTGGCCTGTGAGCAAAGGCTACATAAGTATGCTATTGCCAAAGCAAAGGAAATATACATTAAATCTTATTGCATGTCATGCCTTCACCACATGCATGAATCTGATCTATGGATGCTGTTTGCCCATTCCACCTGCCCATTTGAGACAGTGGAGGAAGTGCACTCTCCAGAGGGGCAGGGATATAAACAATTTTTATGGTGGCTGAGAGTATGATTTTGGCAGATGCAGAGGGAAGGGGGAGAAATGGAGGCAGCTAAGGCCTTCAGTCCACTAAGGAGAAACAACACTGAACGGAAGTAAAAAGTTTTTACTTACTGCTAATTCCCTTTCCTAAAGGGAGGAAACATCCAGGAGGCCCAAGGTCTAGACCAGGGGTATCAAACTTGCAGCCTGCGGTCTGGATGTGTCATGTGCTGGCCTCGTCCCTACCCGCTTTAGCGAAAGGGAAAAAAGCCCCAATACGTCACGTGATGCAACCATGACGATGCAAGTTTGACACCCCGGTCTAGACAGAGATCCTCTTTAATATCATAGCTAGCATTATTCCAGGAACATCCCTATTTTTATTTGACTGTTTTCTTTCCTGAAGAATTTGGGTTTCCAGTTGCTTATGTTTTGAGCCATCCAGAATTTAGCAATGATTATTTATTCTTTTTTTCCACATCAGGCCCTTTTCAAATAATGCAAGTTCATTGGGATAAACCTAGAAATATTTGACCATTTGTCAGGGTGTTATATTGCTAATTGAGATTATTCTTTTAGGGAAATTAATTCTGTTTTGATCCCCCTGAATTCCAGAATATTTCCTCATCTTTGGGAGGTGCTTTTGGAGGCTCTGCATTGCCCAATTGCTCCAGAACAGAGTATTAATGTATGTAGAGATTCTAGCACATATTTTAAAAGGCGAAAGGAAAGGAAAGCAATTATTTTTTAAACGAAAGGAACTCTTATATTTCCTGCAATATTAGGATGATTTAACTGCTTTGCCTTGTAGAAACAGCTCAATAACATTAGTCTAAAAATAGGGTTTCTTACCAAGCTGTTAAGCAGAAAAGCATTCCATTCAATCTCATAATGGAAAGTGAGTGCTGTTTGCAACAAACATCTTAATTCCAAATTCTGCTAACACAATAAGCATCTTTCACTCCCCAGGCAAGTTCCAAGCAATGATTCATTTGGTATCAGTGGATGTTAGAGGCAAGATAGTGCAACAGCAAATATAAAGAAGGGGATATCTCTATATTTAGGGATTTTCAGTGCAAGCCATCAAACTGAGTGTCTTAGTTTAAAAAAAAAATCTTTGTTTTTGTGCAAAGAATAGCAATTGCACATAAATAACTGCACAAAGAAACTGTTGTGTTTTAGATGGAAACTCATTTGAATCAGGAAGGATTCCCTCAAACTAACGTCATTTCATTCTATCTTTTGCTGAGGCCTTGGGATTGGAAGATGTAAAAACAGAATTTGGAGGCTATGGAGTTACCCTAGGGATAACTTACCCTAGAAATAAATTAATGTCTGTATGATCTAATTTTACTTTAAAAGCATGTGAGAATGCTGCCATGAGAAAGAATATTATTCATGGGCCTTGTCAAACTACTATGTTTCCTGGCTATTCTACTTCATTCCTAACCGCTTTTTGTCTCACAAGAATCATTTTGATGAAACCAGGCAAGGCTCACTTTAGTCCAGCATTTTGTATTTCAAATAGCAGCCATATCTCTGCCAGGGACTTGGAGACATGATCTTCTCCAGCAACTGTTTCCCCTACTACAGTTATTGGAGACATATTGCCCCCAGTCCAATAGTAATGAAGAGACTTCCAGATAAATACAATAGCCTTTGATTTGATTGACCTGTCTCAGTTTTCTATATCCCTGCCCACCCACTCAACAACTAGCTTACATTACTATCTACTGCTGACTGGCTTTGTAGTAACACCAAACATTAGCCTACAATGGTGTTTGACAGGGATCCCTAAGGTCTTTCTCCCACTGCCAAAGATGATGCACTAACGAAGTGTATTTTGCCCAAAAGATAAGCAAAGAGTCACTAGATAGTGAGATAGAAGGCATATAAATATAATAAACAAACACAAATAAAAATGCATAAACCAACAAACAAATAAATGGAAGGAGGAAGAAGCTAAAGCCTTCTACTGGGCTCTAGCTGAAGAAGGGATTAAGTGGAAAAGGAAGGGAATGTTCAAGCAAAAAGGCAGCAAAAAGGGGAAGGGGGCATTTTCTCTCCATGACTTCTTCTGGAAAAGCGATAAAAACTAGCAAAAACTGAGGGGAACAACAGCAGCTCATGTTAATAATGAAAATGATGAATTGGGGATGCAATCATTTTAAAGTCAGGCACTCGTGTTTTACTTTTTAACTTCGTTTTGATATATCATTTTATATATAGTTATCTTTCTAGTTGCATAAAAATATGTAACCTCAATGTTTAAAAAAAAAACAATTGGGATACCATGAGTTCTAATCCTGCCCTAGGCATGAAATCCAGTTGGGTGGCTTTGGGCCAGTCACTCTTTCTCAGCTCAGTCCACCTCACAGGATTGTTATGGTGGGAATACAGGAAGAAGAAAGAGTATTAGGTATGGTTCACCATGTTTTAATAAAAATAATCAAGGTGAGAGAATAAAGAAATAATAAAATTTATAAACATAAAGTAGATTATGCGTTTTTTTTTCAAAAATCCCTGCTTCTGCTCAGAAAAATGAAGACTTGTACATCTGCTGCCCTGGTTTACAGCAGAATTTCCAAAATGGAGAGAGAAAGCTCCCTTAGGGAGGTACAGACAGAGTCCAGGAAAGGTGAAGAAACTTTGAGTTGTACATTGTTAAAATAAATTCACCCTTCCCAAAGTTTCATTACATTGTTTTCATTGTTCATTTCTGTTAATTTTGGCATTTGCCATTTTTGGAGAGGTGTATATATTAAGATTACATTAAATGGAGGTGTGATGGCAAAAGGTTTAGAAAAGCATTCCCCACCCTTTCCGGGTCGGCAGCCTGGCGCAGGGTTGGGGGGTGAAGAGGGGATGATTTTTTGTGAGGGGCAGGCATATGTGAACTTCTGCACACAGCTTCATTTGTGGGAGCAGCGTGCGTCTGTGCTTGCTGCTCACATGAGTGGGGCTGTGAGCACTGGCACCTGCCATTCGCCCGAGTTGGGCTGTGTGCATGTGTGCATGTGCTGCCCATCACTCATGCAGCCTGGTTGTAAATAAACTATGGCCCAGTAGTAGGCTGCAGCCCGCAGGTTGGGGACACCTGGTTTAGAAACCTCTGGTTTAGAGAATATTGGTGTTAGGTTGTTTATGTTCAGTGTTTTGTGGGAATTCAGCTATTCCTTTAGCATGTTGTGAACATGGCTATGATGTTAACATGGGGTGGACAACTATGGCACCTTTTCAACCTGTGGACTTCAACTCCCAGAATTCCTGAGCCAGCACATCCACAGGTTGTAAAGGGGCCATAGTTGCCTACACCTATGTTAAACCATGGTAATGTTTATTGCATGAATTTAGATCTACATATAGTGAAATAATTATTAGTATGTCAGATAAGTATGCCCTATATTCTCACCCTAATATTCCTTTAACACATTTTTTAGAGGCAAAAAAGATTGTTGCGATGCTTACCTTTACACCCAGCTCCCCCTTTTCTCCCTGCAAAAGCAAAAAGCAGAGCAAAGCAGAGCAAAGCAGAGCTTTTCAGTATTGCGTAATCTAACACACAACAAAATCCAACAATCAATCCAACATTCAGCAAAATTAATTATCCACCGAGCTGCTGTCTGAGGGAAAAGAAAGGAGCTACGTTGCTGCTAATGCAGCTTTTTTCAGTTTAGAACGTTCTAGATGTGTTGTTCTCCATCTCCCATCAGTTATTATTAGCTGGCTAGAGCAGGTGGGAATTGTAATCCAACAGTGGGAATGCTTTGTGTTGGGAAAGGGAACATTTAACATTAAACGAATGCAGGCATCTCTTATGAACACACACACACCAAGTGGGCTTCCCATAAAGTTCACTTTGGTTCAAGAGCAATAAAAATATTTTTATTTATTTACTTTATTAGACTTGTATGCCACCCTTCTCCCTAAGGACTCAGGGCGGCAATATCAGTGACCAAACATTAGAAGGAAACAATCCTTTCTAAGAAAGGGATTTTTTTTAAAAAAAATCACCTTTACAAGAAGCTGCCTTTCTTCCTGATCTCACACAATCCAATGTTTACCTCCAAATGCACTTTGGTCTTGGACAATCTTTCTATCCTTTTGTTGGAAAACTGAGAAAATTCTACTACTTCAGATTTATGTCCTCCTCGTCAGATGTTACCATTATTTAGAGAACAGAGGCAGGTGGCTAATTCTTTTCTCTTTAGTTTTTGACTCCTGAACATTAAGGACTATAGGCAATGGCAGGGAAATGCCTTTGTTTCCCATACTGGCCTAGTTCTCATTTATTTATTTATTATTTATTTATTTATTTGACTTGTATGCCGCCCCCTCTCCGAAAGGACTCGGGGCGGCTCACAACTAAAATCACAACAATAAATTATTTACCTAAAAACAGATTAA
The DNA here is from genome assembly GCA_009733165.1 of Naja naja. Taxonomy (NCBI): domain Eukaryota; kingdom Metazoa; phylum Chordata; class Lepidosauria; order Squamata; family Elapidae; genus Naja; species Naja naja. The sequence continues at coordinate 252,442,357 of CM019148.1, read as the reverse complement.
ACCAAAACAAGTCAGATCCGAAATTAAAAACCCCACGGTTAAAACAACCATCAAACGCCCCCCCCAAGGAGGTCAGCACAGCCCGGACTGCGCAAATAACCAGGTCTTTAGATCATGGCGGAAGGTGCGGAGATTGGGGGCCAACCGGAGCTCCGGCGGAAGCTGGTTCCATAAAGTGGGAGCCGCCATAGAATAGGCCCTCCACTGGGTCACCGCCAAGCGACACTCATGCTGGCCCACCACACACCCAGAACTATGTTGTAGAAGATACTCATAAATTCATGAAATAATTGTTAACTGGTGGAAGGTCACTTCACTGCCTATTGGGAATCACCATTTTCTTTGTGCAGGTGGAATCTCTAATGGAGGCAAGGCTCAGGATTGAGGGGCGGGAATGAAGGGGGCAATCGGAATACCTTTAATAAAGGAGGAAAGAAAAGGGAGAGAGGCCGTCCTATTTTCCTTCTTTGAATGAGCTTGACCACAACATGGTTGCCTTTCAATAAAAAGTAGGAAAGTAGAGCAAGCTGTTTATTGCTATTTCACCTTCTCTCCTTTATCACCATTGGTTGACAAAACCCCAGTCCCAGGATCTCCTTTGGGGCCACGGTCCCCTTTCTCTCCAGGGTCTCCTTTTTCACCTTTGGTTCCACCTACAAGGAGAATGAAAAAGAATTGTGCAGAATTATCCACTTTGTGCAATACAGGAACCTGAAAACCAGAATGTTTGGTGTTCAGAGTTAAGACAAATTTTAAAATGAACTGAATAGATGAGAAATTATTATTGTGAATTCTGTTTTAGGGAGATTATGTAGTACAGTGTTTCTCAACTTTAGCAATTTTAAGATGTGTGGCCTTCAACTCCCCAAATTCTGTTAGATGGGAATTTTGGGAGTTGAAGGCCACACATCTTACAAATTGCTGACTTTGAGAAATACTGTGCCAGTGCATAATCATACTATTGGCATGCATGGCATGTAAAAAGTATTCTTTTGATCAAATTAATGCATTAATTAAAAAGAGCCTCGTGGTGCAGGCTGTTAAACACCTAGCACTTAGCTCCAGCTGCCTGCAATTAGTGCAGACTCGAATCCTACCAGGCTCAAGGTTGACTCAGCCTTCCATCCTCTCGGGGTAGGTAAATTGAGGACCCAAGATTGTTGGGGGCAATAAGCTGACTTTGTAAAAATGCCGCTTAGTAATAAGCAGGCATATACAATGGAATGAAGGCTATTGCTGAGCGCATTGAGTTGTGCTCCAAAGATTGTAAGCTGCCCTGAGTCTCCGGAGCGGCATATAAATGTGAATTATATATATATTTGTATGTATGTATATATATATTTGTTTTCGTAGATTTTCACGGGTAAAGGTATGTAGGTCTTGGTGTATTCGGGTCTTGTCCCGTGTAAGGTTGAGAATACCTTGGCAACGTTTCGACGAAATCTCATCCGTCATCTTCAGGCTGGTGTCTTCAGCTTCGTTCTCCTGGGAGAAGTGTGTGATCGTGGCTGTTTTTCCCTTTTAAACTCTAGAGTTGGATGTGTTGTTACTTTTTGATTGGTTTGTGGAGTTGATGTATGCAGATTGGATGGCTTTTTCCTGAGACCCTGTGTGGCTGAGGTGCTGGAGGTGTGTCTCTCAGCCTTTTGTGTTGTAACGACCTGGGTAATGGGCTGTGTGATGACCTTCTGAGTTCTATTGTTGTGATGTCCTGGGTGTGGTGCTGTAATCTCCTGGGTCGTTGTCTGTGCTGCAACCTCCTGATGTTTTGTGTTGTGATCTCCTGAGTTCTGTGATGTAGTATCCTGGGTGGAAGGCTGTGATGTGGCATTCTGGGCCTTGGTTTGGCTCGAGTTTGAGGTCTGGCTATGTGTTTATAGCGTGTGTCAGTTTGCTTAGTTTGGGGGTTGGAGGGGTGTAGCAGCTGGTGTTGCAGCCATGGTCTGGTTTCTGGATGGTGGTTGCCTTTCATCTGTGGCGTGGGCTTGGGTTTGAGTCTGGTGAAGGAGATTGGTGGTGGCATCATGTGTTATTTTGGGTCCGGTGTTGGTTTTTGTGGCTGGGACTCGTTTGTTGATTAGGGCTAGTTTCCAGATGTCTGGTAGGCGGGAAGTATCATCCCGTTTATTCATGTTATGGGGGTGTTTCTCTATTTCGATGGCTTCCCTAATTATTCTCTTGTTGAAGTGTTCAGTATTGGAGATGAGTTTGGATCCCTCAAAATCAATTTCATGTCCTGTGGTTTTAAGGTGCTGGAAAAGGGAGGAAGTTTTTTCTTCTTTTCTGACTGCGTAGATTTCGTCGAAACGTTGCCAAGGTATTCTCAACCTTACACGGGACAAGACCCGAATACACCAAGACGTATATATATATATATATATGTCACAAAGACTACTAATCCTTTCCAACATACTGTTAATACACATAGCACACATCACAACATCACTGAAAGCTATAACGTGACATACAAAAGGCCTACCAGTTAGCTATTTTTTTAAATCCTTACTTTTGTGTAGCTTCACATTTGAACTTACATACCAATAAACTGGTTCAACTGTAAAACTAGACTCTTCTCCACATATCAGGTAACACTTTCATTTATGCACCTTTTCCTTCTCAATAAAAGGTGCAGAATTCTTTACTGTACTTTGTTGCCAATATTTCGGCTTCCTCTATACAAGCTTAACTCGAAGGATGTACAAGATTCTGATTACCTTTGTACTCCTTTCTGCACAGCTGTGTCACAACGTTCCCCACTTTTTAAAATTTTTGCTTTTATTTAAAAGAAAGTTGTATTTTAATGTTTTATATTGTCGCTTTTATCTTGTAAGCCACCTAGAGTCTTGAAGGCAAGATATGAATAATAAATAAATATAAAAGTTACATAAAGATTCAAAAAAGATATCTATAGATAGGTACATAGTTATTGAAGTTGTACTATATAAATGTTCAATGTAACATTAGTAAGAGAGTTGAGAACATTGCTTGTTTTTATGACATAAAAAACCACTTTTTTTGTGCTTAATAGTAAATCTCCATTATAATATTATTGTTGTTGTTATTCACAAAAAACAACAGTGTACACAGCAAATGAGATAATTATGCTGGGTTTTGTATCACAAATCACTAGTCGAACACTTCCCAAGTGTTTATTATTGTTGTTGTTTTTGTTGTTATTATTAGTCCCCACTTTTTGATAATTTTTTTGCCAGTACTAGGAAACAAGAACTTACTTGCAGGAACATATGTTGGCCTCTCAATATATTCAGTCTCCTCTAACTGCACAGGTTTTTTGGCAATGGCAGGGGAAGTAACAGGTGTGGGCAGTGGCAGGTTTGACAACAGAGGAATCACCTAGAGATAAAGAATTGAATTAGACCTCTTCTTGTACCAGAGCTGGCAACCCAAGACAAATAACTGATTCTGAAAAAGTGACTGTTGGGTCTAGCAATTCTTCTCCTTCCCTCTTACACATGAAGGACATACACAACGCACACAAGCACAGAGGAAAGTTAGCCTGTTGGGGAAAAGAATGAAGGATGAGCCTGCAACAACCCCTTTACATAATTCCTCTATCCCATCAATTGCCAAAAGTTCTTTCAATTGTTCCCACTATCAGTCTGGCAATACTGAGGGAAAACGAACCAAGGAGAATCCTGGGGGAAAATTAGGATAGGGAAAAATCCCACTGATGGCACGAAACTTGGTCATAGTCTTCATGTGGCTCACAGTTAAAGGATCTGATTTTGAGTTTTGTGCCTTGTTATTTTTTGCCTATTCAGTTAGTTAAGCAAACTAATAACTAGACTCACAAACCCTGATAAGCTAAAGGTTAACTCATTTTTTTGGTATGATGTATGATTCCATCCACTATGTAGTTTGCACAAGATTTATGATTGTGTCACATTTAAACCTACACAATTGTAGCTTATTCTGTCATTGTTAACAAAATCATGCTTAGCATGATGTGTGAATTCTTTTAAACTTGATTTCAGTCAAACTAAACTACAGAGCATTTAATTTTGCCTTAATTCAGTCTATTAAGTTTAGCATTAAGACATGTTATCAATGAAAGTTTCATGTTGTTAAGATATTGCTTTTTTAATAATGCAAAAGTTCACTGCATTAACAGAAGACTTGCCCACTTAACACTTTAATATTTAGCACTGGAGAAATTAGGGTTTCGGTTAGTAAAAACAAACAGAAAAACTTGGAATGTTTCCCTCTCATTATCAGACCTGAAATGGATAAATTGGACAAATTGTGTGAGAAAAGTTTTTTAAAAATATTTTATATTTTCTCATTTAGAAATGAAATATCTATTAAAGCAGTGATTTTTTTTAAAGAAAATATTGCTTCAACAACTTCCTTCTATTGTAAATTTTAGATAAAAGATTGCAATACAATGTTACTGCCAGCCTAGTTGGGGGGTGGGAAGAGTTATTTTTACTTTTATAAAATCAGAACAAGCCTCATGCATGTGGGAAAACTCATATATATGGGGAAATATTCAAATATTTCATTCATTCTACATGCTTGTTAAACCTAGGTAATAAAACATTTTTTAAACTTTCCACGTGGTTCACTTAATGAGCATGTAATTAGCTTAACAAACATTGTAAAAATGGTTGTACAATCAAGTCAGGTCAGTGGTTAGTAACTTCACAACTGCAACAACTTACAACCAAAATTCTGGACTCAGTTGTGGCCATAGGTTGAGGACTACCCATATGAAACAAACAAAATGTTAAAAAGTTATGATATTGATGTAGTTACTTACCAAGCACATCAAAATTATATTAAAGTAACAAAAATATCTTTACACTCCAAGGCACGTCACAACTCTTGAGCATCCCTATTGTTTGTAAATTGAAAGCTGAAAATTTTGACATGCCCTAAGTCCCATAGCATCACTTTTAACTTACAGGATACCTGTAAATTATTTCTGAAAGAAAGCAAGGGAAATACATAGAGTACAATCTCTAAAAGAAAAAAATATTACTTTTTAAATCTTTCTGGACAGTCAAGTGAAAAGTGTGAGGTACATTTCTCACCCTGTTTGTTTTTAGGTTGGCTGTTTTTGCACTTGATTGTGATTTCTATATTTTCACTCTCCTTTCACTAGAAGGAAATGTAAGCATGCTATTTCCAGGTGGATCTCCAGTTCACTATAGCACTTCTCATCCTTTACCAGTCTCTATACAGTAGCTTTCTGTTGTTGTTAGAAGTTGGGCTCTGGGGATAAATTTCCACCCCTACCTGCAGATATCTTTTTTTCTGCCAAGGACCATGGCAGGGAAGCTTATGTTTAATATATATTGCACATACTGTATTTCCAATTTTCCACAGATGGTTCCTCTGGATAATATTTTAGGTAATCCCTTTTGAATTTGTGAAAGTTCATGTATTTGAATAAAACCCATGGGTGATCATGTGGAACAACCAAGTTTCTTGCCACTGGGTGGCACTTGTGCTCTGCATTCATCACGTTTTCTTCACAGCATTAAGTACCGGAGTTGGGCATACTGTATGTCTACCATCATTTTCCACATAGTGGGCCTTTCCCACCACATTTAGTGCTTTTTTCCTGTTTTGATGAAAAAGACTGTTGCCTGTGATATGATGCTTAAGCGTGACAGAGTAGGAATGGGGCACACAAATGGGATAGACTGAAATCTTTACTTAACTATGATGCTCACTGTGAGCTGGATTCTTGCAGCTCAGCTTCACAGATTTGCTATGAAAGTGAAATGGGAAGAGACAAATGTTATACGGGACTCCTTGGAGACAGTGAAGGGTATACCTATAATACTTAAGAGCTATCAGCACTTTTTCTTATTTTCCTTTGGATTATTTTAAATTCATTGCATTGTTGATTTAAATGTTTCCAATACCATTAAGAACACTTGAAGTAGAAAAGTGAATGAATGAATAAATAAATAAATAAATAAGTGGTGATAAGGGTTGTCCCCTTGAGGCCTCTTCCTCGCCGTAGACCCCAGTTGGCCCCTTGGTTTTCTGAGGAGCTCTGGGGGAGGAAGCAGCAGAGAAGATGCCTGGAGAGCAGGTGGAGGACCAGCCGTTCCAAGTCTGACCGTGTCCAGCTAAGAGCCTATATTAGGACTTACCTGGAAGCGATTAGAGCGGCGAGGTGTGCTTACTTCTCCGCTCTGATCGTGTCCGCAGATGATCGCCCTGCCACCCTGTTTAGGGTCACTCGCTCCCTTCTTCACTTGGAGGAGAGAGGGGACCCTCTGCGGGGCAGAGCAGAGGAATTTAGTTTACATCTGGAGGATAAGATCGCTCAGATTCGGGCCAGCTTGGACTCTGACTGGCAGGGTGCGGATGATGGAGTGACGACGAGTCTGGCTGATTCTATCTGGGTTGAGTTTGACCCTGTCTCTCTGGATGAAGTGGACAGGATCATGCAGAGGTTGTCCTCCACCACGTATTTATTGGACCCGTGTCCTTCCTGGTTGGTTTATGCCTCCAGGGAGGTTGCACGCGGTTGGCTCCAGGCAGTTTCAACGCCTCTTTGAGGGGTTTTTTCCTGCTGCCTTGAAGAAGGCGGTGGTCAGACCCCTCCTCAAAAAGCCTGCTCTGGATCCAACCGTTTTAAACAACTATTGTCCGGTCTCCAACCTTTGCTTTTTAGCAAAGGTTGTTGAGAGCATGGTGGTTCAGCAACTTCCGTTGTTCCTGGAGGAAACTGATTATCTAGACCAGTGGTTCTTAACCTTTTTGAAAGAATCGCCCCCTTGAGTCATTGAGGAAGTTGTCATCGCCCCCCTCCCCCAACATAACCGCCCCCCTGCCGCCTCTTAGCATCCCCAAGGGGGCTGGCAGAGGGGCGCTAAGAGGCGACAGGGGGGGCGTTCAAGGCACCGGCCCTGCATGTTCACCCACTGACTGTAGTAACGCTCTGGAGCCAGCGCCTCCAATGTGGAAGCGGTGGCGCTTTATGTGCCACCATGGCCGCATTTGACACGCCACCCCACTGCCACCTCTTAGTGTCCCCAAGGCCAAGGGGGCCAGCAGAGGGGCGCTAAGATGCGGCAGGGGGATGGCGCATCGAACACGGCCACGGCGGCACGTAACGTGCCACTGCTTCCGCATTGGAGGCGCTGGCTCCGGAGCAGTGCTAGTCAATGGGTGAACCTGCAGGGCCGGCTGGCACCTCGAACACCTCCCTGTCGCCTCTTAGCGCCCCTCTGCTGGCCCCCTTGGGGACGCTAAGAGGCAGCAGGGGGGCATTCGAGGCACTGGCCCTGCAGGCTCACCCCATTGACTGTTGTACCGCACCTGAACCGGCTCCTTGAATGCAGCATGTTGGGAAAAGCCGCCGCCACCGCCTGCCACCCAGGGGTTGCAGCTGGTGCAGAATGCGGCCACGCGGGCTGTGATGGGGGTGTCCCGATACTCCCATGTTATACCCCTCCTGCGCGACTTGCACTGGTTGCCAGTTGCCTCCCAGGTTGCCTTCAAGGTGCTAGTAACAACTTATAAAGCCCTAAATGGCTTGGGTCCAGGGTACTTGTGGGAAAGTCTCCTGCCAGCATCACACTCCGATCGCCCCATGCGCTCCCACAGGAGGGGCCTCCTTGGGATTCCGTCGGTTAGACATTGTTGGCTGGCGGTTCCCAGGGCTAGGGCCTTTTCTGTGGGAGCCGCCTATGGAATCAGCTCCCTGTGGATCTCCATTTGGCCCCTGATCTCCGCTCCTTTCGCCAAGACCTGAAGACCTGGTTATTTCAGCAGGCCGGTCTGGATTGACCCGGGGGTGGGTTATTTTAGTTGTTTTAATTCAATTTTAATTAATTGGCTTTAGACTTGTAGTTGTTTAATTCATTTTTATTGTAATTTGTTCAGTTTTTAAATGTTCGCCACCCTGAGTCCTTAGGGAGAAGGGCGGCATACAAGTCTAAATAAATAATAATAATAATAATAATTAGATCATAAGCTTTCAGATCTCCTGAATAATCACAGTCCAGTCTTACATATTACAATCCTGTGAATTCAATAATTAATCAATAATTAATCAATAATTAATTCAATAATTAATCAATAAACAGACATTGGAGGGATGGAACCATGGAAGCTGGCTTTATGTGTAAGCCATACCTGTTTATTATGGCTGTGTGTTTGCTCATCCCTTCTCATATTTAATCATATTAAATGTGTTCAGAACAGATGCAAACATTGAAGCTACTTGTGTCAAATATATATAATATAAAAATAATTTAAGTATTACAAATTGTTACTGTTCCATTTATTCTAGAGGGGAAAGACAGAATACCACATCCAGGAAGATGTGAGGGAGTGCATTTCCCCTCCCTCAATTTTCTTCTCCTATACAGAACATCTGCCAAATCTGTCTCAGAAATTTAGGGCATGTTTTGTAAACACAGAAAGTACTGCACAGAAAGAAAACATTCCCTCAACAGAATCATTTTCATTCAAAGGAGTACATATCTGCATTCTGCCTATTGTTATGTTTAAATGTACTTAATTATATTAATGTATAAATTGTCTTTTCATCCAATGTATGCTCTATGTTGCATACAATTAAGATTAAACTGCTATAGTAAATGGCACACAGACACATCTGGAAAGAATTGGAAGAGAAAGTTTCATTACAAACAAAACAAAAAGAAGTCCTTGTATATCACCCATTCATGACTCTGCTGCTTTGACAATCCAATAATACTGGCCTTAGTTTCTGTATGTTGAGCAAAATCAAAACTGACTTCAGGATGTGTAAAACTGTACTTTGGTAAAATAAACTATGGGAAGGTCATCCCTCTGTTGGTTGTTTTTTTTTTTTTTTAAATTGATCTCACACTATTTCTGGCAGAGTGGATGACGTTTATGTCAAAGCCAAACAGAGCTTTCTATTACTCCCTTGAGAAAAGGTATAAAGGAAAATTAACTTTTGGGGAAAATACAAAACACCTGGGAAACACAAAAGCCAAAACCCACCATTTATCTGTGTTTATAATAGTAATACCCATAAATCTTGTTAGAAAGAATTGCAGAAGCTGGGGAGTGGGTCTGCATTTTCCTGAATAAGTAATGGTATGTGGGAATGACCTTGGGAGACCCTGAGAAGAGATGGAAACAGTCAGAGAAGAGGGAGCATAACCCATGGCCGCTTAGTGGGCAGGGCAAAAAGCTCAGAAGCCCCTCCCTCCCCAAGTTATCAGGCTTTAAAAATAATGCCAGAAAAACTGTATTTTCAAACTTGCAAGATTCTGTTACTATTAAATGTTAGTTAGTTAATGCTAATGTTAAAGATTCTGTTAAAGATTCTGTTCTCCAGCTCCCTCACCTTGTTCTCTATTCTCTGCCCATCCATCTTTTGGGTTATCATATTGTTGTGTTCATTTGTCATTGTTTATTTTATTGTTCTATTATTTTACTTCTTTCTGTGGGTTTATGCAATGCCATTCCAAAGGGGTAATGCTTACAAATGATACTGATAGAAAAAGAAGGGAATCAAAGAAAACAACCTGATTAGTTATGGTCAGTATTGTAGTGATAATTAGATATGACCAAACAGAAACCAAAATTGTTGGCCTGAAGAGAATTAATGGATTTTGTAATCATGGAAAATAATCAGCAGGAAGTCAGGAGTACCTAGCTAAACATCTGCACGTTGCCAACAAAACCACAGTGGCACATCTCCATTGTGTAGAATCCATACACAAACTTATTCTTAAAACTGGTCTTCTCCTATATGATCTTCTCACTCTCATTAGCCAAAATTCTGGAGTCTCCCTTTCTCCTCTTTGCCTACCCATTTTCTGTTTTAACTTCTCTGGACAGAATGGATTATGCTGGAACCCTGAGCTCAGCAAGAGTTCTTTCTAAAGTCTTTCCTATGACAGCAAATCAGTTCAACCTCAGTTTCTTGTAAGGCGATCAATCAGCAAACTGATATAGAATGGATACATGTACACTAGGGGCTGATCATTACACGTTGACTTTTCCAAGATTGTGTACTGCTACCACCCAGTTAACATTAAGTTAACACTACTTACGCAACCTAAAGCTTTATTGCTCAAATTAGTTGCCAAATGTTGCAATTCCTAGCCAGTATTGTGATTGTGCTACTGAAAACACATGCAACTCACAGTGTTGTCAGGCTTCAAACTCAGTGAGATGAACTACGCAATGTTATTGTGACTTACTATGTTTCCCCATACACTTGGTGTTGTGGTGAAAGCCAGTTGCATTCTTAATGTATGAGGGAAAGTCAGGTTAAGTACAGTGAGTCAACTGATTTGTGCCACTACTACAAACAAGGCAAAAGAAAATTGTTTTATATGCAACTTGTATACGCAATCTATACAATGTAAATTGTGCGTTCCTTTTGCAAATGTGAAAGCCAGTTTTATTAAGGAAAATTTAATTTTATCTCTTATTGCAAGGGGGGAGGAAGGGAGGGAGGGAGATGCTTTAAGTTTTCAGTGAATTTCCAGGCAAAGTTGGGGTTGTAGTCTTGATCTTCATTTATTTCCACACCACTGTTTTTATCCACTATGTAATATAATTATGCAATACAATGTGCATCTATAGCTTATAACTACATTTCAAAAATAAGGTGGAACATTTCTGAGAGAAAGAAATAAAAACATTTTCTGATCTTTTAAAATACATACTTCATATGCATTTCCCCATGGGAAATCATTCAAGCTGATGCAAAATAATGAACTCTATTACAATCGGAGACCAGCAACATTCTGATACACATGGTCAGCTAATGGTTTGTAATCACTGCTGTTTCTCCTCTGCCTGCAGCAGCCCTGAGCATGTGATAAATGGTTCACCACAAGCAGATGCTAGCAGCTTGTCAAATTAAATTGCCTCATTGTGGGTTTAAGCAATACCATGAAACCAGACCACCCAATGTTACAAGTAGAGGAAAAAGAGAAGGACATGGAAGGATAAAGGGGAGGGAAAGGAATTGATGATGAGGTGAAAGAGAAATGGTGAAGAAGAAAGAGGGGGAAAGAAACTCATGATTACAAAAATGGCATTATACTCACGCTTTCCTTTTCAGAAGATGGTTGCTTTATGTCTAATCCACTTCCACTACCACCGCACTAAAGAGATTTTTTTTAAAATACAAAGAAGAGTAACCAGTACATTAAATCAGCAGATACAGTTCCACTAAGAAAGAAAGAAAAAAATAGGTGGTCTACACCAGAAATGAGGAAACATAAGTTATATAGATGCTGATGAACTACAATTCTTAATGTATTACCCTATTTTGGCATGCTAGTTGGGATACTGTGAACTGTAGTTCAGGAACATTTCAAAAGCTACAGCGTAACTAATTGGGTTTATCTTAATTTTTCTCATTGGCCACAATGCTTTTAATATAAAATATTAGCAAAGCAGTATAGCCATCTGCATAAATATTCTGGAGACAAAGCCTGCCAATATTGCCACATTATGACACATTAGACAATAGGGAAGGTCATGCGTCAATGTAAGCAGACATTTTTGTACCTATGAAGTCCACGTTTCAGCATATTTAGCTAAATATTCTCAAAAATCAAGGCTGGAAAAGACTTCCATTTGAGTTGAACAGCAGCTACTGCCAACAGAACGGCAATCTTGGCTTAAATTGACTACTGCTAGGTCTGATTCCATGGCCTCACTAACTTAATCTTCCTTTAAACTTCCATGTTTCTATTACTTAGACACAAGAAGATTAAACACTTCTGCCTGTGTTTCAAATTAATAACAGCTGAGCATGTCACTTGACATTTTAAGTATGATTGGTAAAAACAACTTAATGAAATATGTTTCAAGTTTAGCTAAGATTAATCAAAATTCAGTTAGATTTGGAAAATACTACTGTGGTTAAGCAAAAACAGAAGTTCCATTGGAGGGAAATGTAGGTTTGACAGGAAGCCAAGATCATTCTCAGAAAGTTAAATTAAAATTTAGGTTCCAACATAACCTGCCCAGCATAAAGGGGCTCCTATATATTCATATGTCCCAAAGGTGCTTTTTCCAAAAAGTTATTGGTTTTTTCTTTGAAAACGTTTCACTTCTCATCCAAGAAGCTTCGAAGAAAAAAAAAAACAAGAAAGTCCGGTTGCCTTTTTGAAAAAGCACCTTTGGAACAACCATGACCTGAATGTTTGAGAATTTCCATAGCCATATGTTTACATGTTGGAAAAAAAACATCTGAGATAGAGTCACTCACCGTATCACAGTCATCATCTTCTTCGACACACTGGTAACCAGCAGCCCAAGGATTATCTTTTATTTTTAATTCTACAATGATGCCCTACAAAAGCAGAAACAAATATTACTAAATCTTCAGCTTCACAGAGGCAAAAAGAGCCTCCCTCCCAGTTTAAGGAAATATAGAATTCCCAGTTCTGTGCTCCCCCACAAATGACCATTTTATTTTAAGTCAATATTTTTTTATAACACAAACACTTTTAGCTTATGATTGAAGTATTAATATCCAATATAAAAAATAAGAAATGTAAGGCAGGAGAACAAAATCAATACATTGTGCTTTGTGGCAGGAAGTGTTAGATTTAATCCTTTTAATTTTTTCCAGATTATTCTGGTTGCAATGGCTTTTGGAGGATTGAGAGCACACAGATTTGGCATTTCCAATGTTTATAAACTATTTACAGATTGCTGTTATTTTCTGCTGACCCTTTGCAATCTGGATGGCCAACTAGCAGCAAGGTGCATAATTTTGTAACTCTAGGTAACATTTCCTAAAAATAGTGGCTTCTAACTCAAAATCCAAGCACTGGTTGTTATGGTTGTCTTGTAATACCTTTAGATACAACTTGGCAGCACAGCACTAACTCAAACAAACCATCTCAACAAGACACATCAAGATATTTTTCACAGTGGGTTCATCCATTCAGTCTCTTTACCACGACTTCCAAGATGGCCGGTTTACCATTAGTTGAAAACATCACAACAGAACCTCCATCTTGGGTGCCAGCCTGCCACCAATGCAGACTGAAGCAAGAGCCAGGTGATCTGGCAAAAACTTGTTTCTATCAGAAATTGCAATATGATTTTCAATTCTGTATTGCAAGGATCCACAACTTGTGGGACGTGTTTCACTACTGGGCTGCAGCCTGTTGGCCACCAGGCCATGTGAATGGCTGGCCAATGTGCACCCTTCAGCATGCACACGCAGCCCCCAAGCATTACACGCCCATTTGCGTTGCATGCACGCTCACGGCCCCATTTGTGCGTGTGCATGCACACATAAAGCTGCCTGCCCCTCCCCCACTCCCAGCCACCAATCCAGAAAGGTTGGGGAATCTGCTCTATTGGATGGAGGATTCTCAGGGAAGATCATATTTTCCAGGAGTCAGTTCAGGATTGCTTGCTCCCACCAAGCTATAGGGCTCTATGCCTCCACAGACATTCTCTTAGCTCAGGGGTCCCCAACTCCTGGTCCATGGACCAGAACCAGTCTGCGGCATGCCAGCAACCAGTCCACGCAAACAAGAAAAACCCCATCTGCGGGATACAGGTAATATGCAAAACCACAACCCCTCCAACCTTTCTCCATGGAACTGGTCCTTGGTGCCCTAAAGATTGGGGGCTGCTGTCTTAGCTGATGGAGACAACAGAACTTCACCAAGGAACCACAGGGCAGGGGGCACTAATTAGAGTAATATTGGCCTTAAAGAAGACCCTTGCCCTGGGGTCAGCATTCTCTTTTGTGCTAAAAAATTTTTAAGGGACTGCCTGTTCAAAGTTATGGTCTTATAGCAGAAGCTTCCCCAGTGACAGCTCCCGCAGCATTTTCTTCCTTTTCCTCCATATTGGAGCATACCTTTCCATTTATTATCTCTCATTTCAGAAGCTCGGAATAGTCTATTTCATGATTCAAAAGGTAAGGCTTCTTTTCATTATGGAGAACAAGAAACAGATATTTTGAAAGCCTGCTCTTGCTCTTGGCTTTGTCCCTCCAAAGGTTGCTCAAAACTTTGCCTGGGGCACTTGTTGGAGGCCAAGGCCCTTTCAGTATGGCCCAACATGGCTCCCGACACCAGCAGCAGAAGGTACCACTATTCTTGCCACTCTCAAAATAAAGACATGGCAAGCGTCCACCATGCTTAAAAATTCCGTAAGAGGGTTGAATCCCCAAACGATCACATTCCATTCTGCTATTGCTTTTAACCATTTTATCCATCACCAACAAATATCAGGTTTGTTTTTGCAGGGCAATATAAAGGAAATCAATGTCCCCACCCCCCCAATTGGAACATGAAGACATGCATGCTAAAATGTTCTCACCTGTCTTAGGCACATGATACATAGTTGTCATATTGTTCAGATACATAACTATGCCAGATCTTCAAATTGTGCATTAAACAACTGAACTCCTTTATACATTGATTTATGAAAGTACTTTACAATATTTAACTATTATTAATTTTAAAAAGTTTCCATATAGGAAGTATGGAGCAGAGGTGGTATTCAGCAGGTTTTCACCTGTTCTGGAGAACCGGTAGTAGAAATTTTGAGTAGTTCGGAGAACCGGCAAATACCACCTCTGACTGGCCCCACCCCCATCTATTCTCTGCCTCCTGAGTCCCAGCTGATCAGCTGGGTCTTTTTTTGTTGCCTTGCACAGGAGAACAGAGATGGAAAGCAGGTTAGTGGGGTGGGGAAGGGAGGGGATTTTGAAGTATCCTTCCCCTGCCACGCCTACCAAGCCACTCCCACCAAGCCAAGCCACAGCCATCAAGCCACATGGAGGTCAGATTTCCCAACATGAGCCTAGGTGCTTTGATTGGGAGCACACACCTAGTGGGCTGACTCTTAATCTACTGCCATTGATCTGGAAAAGACTAAAAGGACTCTGCAATGGTTAAAGTAGATTACTTGTCTACCAATCATAATCATACCATAGTGTCAGATGAACCTTTGATATGCAAGGTTCTTTATTAGGTTGGGATGAAAGCAATGACATGCTTCCTACTGTTCTGTGATTCGTGATCATCAGATTTTAGACAGACCCACAGTAAGAATTTTTCAGCCACATGGGGGACTGCACAGCCAGTGGGCAGAATGAGCATGCAGATTTAAACAAGATTAAAGAATAAAGAAATGTCTTTCCTTTCAAATTCACAACTTGGAAAAGGAGAGCAGAACACGACTGTCAGGCAACTAGACGCCCCTTGGAATTATACACGGAGAACATTCTTGCTGTAGCCTGCCGACTTAATGGGGTCACAGACAAAAATCACAGGGAGGAGCAAGTTTTTGTTTTTACTCAGAGTTTTGTGTGTGCAGCTGGTTTTCAAAGCTGTTCTGGAGCAGGGATTTCAAGGTATTTTACAACACTCATCTCTTTTTCTCTCCGGGGTCATGAAAACTAAGCAACCCAAAAGAGGATGCTATTCAGTACAAATCTCTGCTTGCCCATATTTTTCTCTTCAGGAAAAAGTGAGAAATATCACTTTCCTAGCTCCAAACATCACATTGAGATGACTCAGGGAGCTAGTAGCTTGAGATCACCTTAAAGCCCACATGGGCCATAGGATCCCAAACCTCCCCCCTCTTTCAACTTTCTTGCATTGTTCATTTTTATGTTTCCAAACTCTGACAGCAAACCACTGAGTTGGAGTGGGTAACAAGTTTTTGGTGGGGAAGAAAGAAAACTGGTGCATTGAGCAGACATAGCACATCTATCTGTGATTAAAAAAATAACACCACATTTGTGGGGGGGCAGGACAAATACACAAAACAAAACTCTATAATAACAATATAATTACTTATGCTGCTGAAAAAGAAGAATTAGTATGAAACTTCCAGCCCTAGCCACAAAAAAGGTACTGCTGCTAATTTACTGAGCTCTAAACTATCAAGAAATTATAACTCAGCAATAGTATAATCTATTTGGAAGTGGAGAAACTAGATTTATGTCTCAACTCAGTAGCCTCAGGCAAGGATATTGGAGTAATGAATGGTTAGATTTAAAGAGGCAGACACAATGATTGCACTGTTTCTTAAACTCAGGTCCCTATTGAACCCTATGATCCAACCATAGTTCCTGTCTTGCTTGAACCCTGAACAAGAGAGTCTCTCCTTCTCTCTTTTGATAGCTCCTTGATTTAAAAAATGATCTCCCGTTCTTTTCTATCATTCACATCTCTATGACAGAATCCTAGAATCCGTTCTCCACACCCCGCCACTCTGCCTCCTGAAGCATCTCTTCTCATTCATGTATAGATTCCTGACAAGATGTGGCAAACATTTCTGTGCAGTGAGATCCTGATCTGGGATATTGCCATATTCAAGGGTATGGCTGAGATACCTTGTCTCATTGTAAACACACATATAGTATGTGCTCAATCTCCAAGGATAGATACCGTAAGTGGAAATAGGAGCAGGCCGTGACAGGCCAGAGGCTGCAAGTAGCTGCATGACCAGAAATGGCAAGAAAAAGATCCCTCCATGATGTTTATACATTCTTAGAGAAGAAAAGGCAAGGACAGGCCAGCCTTCTGTGAAATTATTCTCAAGAATTTTTTAACACCGCCTCTCAGGTCCTAACTCAGTGTTTCTCAACCTTGGCAGGGTTAAGATGGGTGGACTTCAACTCCCATGGTTTCCCAGCCAGCATGCTGGCTGGGGAATCATGGGAGATGAAGTCCACCCAATCTTAAAGCAGCCAAGGTTGAGAAGCAATGACCTAACTGCTCCGTTGATTCCCTACTGCTAATCAATCCCATCTCTGTGTCATGGGAACAAGGCATGGGGAAGCTGCTAATAGAAAACAGTGTAATTACACCTGGACATAACGACCAGTTACGAACTTATGGAAGATAATAGGGAATTTCAATATTCCTTGTTTATTTTTAGCATGCTATTGATTGCTTCTTTCCTTAGCTGAGAGCTTTGGTTGTTAAAAACCCTAGCAATAGTTGCCTTCTTCATAAGCCAATTCTAGACAATGCAAGATTATGTAGTCATGCTATGATATTATTATGCAATTCTGTCTAAATGACCATGCAACCAAATTCAACCTGGGAGGCTAGCTCTGATTCTGAAAATACTTCCTTATGATATCTTGCAGCCAATCAAATTTTATTGTGAGTTATCATGAAAATAAATAAAAATGAAATCATTGTTTCCTGTTCTTACTTTTCACATTTTCATTGGTGGGCAAATCCCCACAAAACATTTTTAGCATAAAACTAATGTATTTTATGGATTTTGAATATAAAACATTTCCCACTATACATTGTAATACACCAATACAGTGGTGGGATTCAAAAAAAATTACTACCAGTTCTGTGGGAGTGGCTTGGTGGGCATGGCAGGGGAAGGATACTGTAAAATCTCCAGTCAGAGGTGGTACTTGCCGGTTCTCCGAACTACTCAACATTTCCACTACTGGTTCTCCAGAACTGGTCAGAACCTGCTGAATACCCACCTCTGCACCAATAACATTCTAAACACAATTCTCCAAATTAACCTTAAACATCCAACATCAGAGTTTGCATGTGGGCCTTTGTTTTTAGCCTTCTTGTGCAGATCTTTCTCATGGAAAGAACTTGACCTCTAAAAGTAGGCAATCACTTCAAATTTCTCAGTATTGTATGTTTATTAAGTTGTTTAATTACAGTGTTCTCTAAACAATGCTTCATCCATTAGCATGTCATGTTACTACTATGTGCTTGTGTTCCTCAAGATAATCCGTACTTCCCGTGAATTTGTTTAGTCTTGCTGCTGTACTGTATATATTTGAAATACAACAACTTTTTAAGTCCAAAGAACCTGCCAATCTAGAATATGTACAACTTACCACTGATCAAGGGAGTAAAAAACATAGCTGCCTTTTGGACTTTATTACTTGGTAAGAAAAAAAAGGAAAAGATAAAGGAGTTCCTGCAGGTTTTACTCTGCCAATCTTTGCCAACTATAGGGGACGGTGCTCATCTCCATATTAAGGCCATTGAGCCAGTGCTGTCTGAAGATATTTCTGTGATCATGTGACCAGCATGACATCACAGAGACATTGCAGAGTCTAACCTTCCTACTGAAGTGGTACCTATTTATCTACTCACATTTGCAAGCTTTTGAACTGCTAGGTTGGCAGGAGCTGGGACGAGAATGGGAGCTGGCCCCATCATATGGTGCTTGGGTCTTGAACCTAAGCTGCCAGCCTTCTAGCCAATAAATTCAGCTATTTTAAGCACTGAGCTACAGGGGTTGCCTTTCATTGCTTGGAAAGCCATAGCAATATAAAAGTATAAAGAAACTCCCAGATTCAATCCCTCCTCCTCCTCCTGATGGACCAAGAGCAACCTCTCCTGAAACTCTAGAGAGGCATTGCCAATGGCCTGACTCAGTATAAGGTATCTTACTATATTTTTATTCATGAAAGAGAAGTTATCTATTACTTATCAATTGTTTGCAATTTCTCTGATTAAAATGAAATGACTGGCTATGGCCATTTCCAACAAGTGTTATTGTCCTAGAAATAGTCCATGTGGAAGGTTCATGTAGTGTAAATTGTTGTCATCTAATGCACTTTTGTTTCATTTCTTCAAATCGGGGTTGAATCCTGGCAACTCCCTGGACTGGTCCCTGCAGCAAGATTTTGGAAGCATCTTGCCCTTCCCTTCCCCTTTCCTATGAATGAAAGAAAGTGATTGGCAGCCCAAGGTCACCAGCTGGCTATTGGACCAAGGTGGGACTAGAACGCATGGTCTCCCATTTCTAGCCTTAATCACTACACCAGCCTGACTTTCAATGTTGCACTACATCAGTATGTTGGAGGTTTTCTATTGCAACTTTTACTGTATGGATAACGTTTTTTAAATATTAGTCTACTGACCAAAAAAATAACGGAATAAACATGACCAATTTAGGTAGTACCCCCCCTTTTTTTTTACCAGAAAAACACCTTCTAAGTTTTATTAGAAAAAAAAAGTTGAACCTGGCAATTAAAAACAAACACCAGACAGCAAATAAGTACTTTGGATGAGATCTACTATGTGGCTGAGTGCTGGATCTGTCAAGTATGCATACACTTGCCTGAAGGCTTTCGTGGCTGAAGAGCAAGGTAAACACTGCAGCACACTACTAGAATTATGTCAATATTCAGTCATTATTGGTGTTCATAATTAGCATCTGGGGGCATGATGGCTCAGTGGTTAGAGACCCAAGCACCATGCAATGGGGGGGGGATTCCTGTCACTTGCCCCAGCTCCTGCCTGCCCACCTAGCAGTTCGAAAGCATGCAAATGAGAATGGATAAGTAGGTTCTGCTTCAATGAGAAGGCAACCACATTCTGGGAGCCTCGGCATATAGTCATGCTGGCCACATGACTGTGAAAAATGTCTTCAGACAACACTGGCTCCCTTGGCTAAGAAACGGAGATGAACATCGCCCCCTAGATTCGGAAGCTGAAGCATCACTATGATTCTGAGCAGTAGAGTAATACTGCAGATGGTAAGAGATCTAAAAACCTATTCTATAGTCTTCTGTGATGATATCCAGGACTTTTGAGTCTCTCTGGGCTAGTTAAAAACCATAACTGATTGTTACAAGTACAGGATAACTTTATATGCAGATTTTCTACAATTTTACATTTGTAAAAATGAGGTTGCCATTTTTCCCTCCATAAGGAGGAACTGAAAACTTCTCTGTTCACCTCTGAATTATAAGTGTGTTAGAAACCCATTAGGGAAAACATGGTTTATTCTAACAATGAACAGAAGAAGCAATAGCTTTCTAGTCTTCTTGGCATCCTGCATAAATGGGAAGCTGAACCTATAAGATGCTGTTTACACCCTTCAGCAATACACGTTCTAATCACATACTGTCTCAAAGCATCATTAAACATTTAAGCTCTGGCATAGTATTGGACTAATTTGCTGGGTGGCTTTGAGCTTATCATTATGCCAGTGATAAACCATGAATAAGATGGACTCTGATTGTTCTTAACATACATCAACATCACTTCAGTGATTGCTGCTTCCTCATCTGAAGTCTGAGTTAACATTATCAACAGGCTTCTTGGGACAGGATGATGAACTGCTATTGCAGATGGTGCAAAATAAAATTCCTCCCACTCTGTTCCTTAAATCCAATTAATGTCTATACATAATTACATATGTCACCTATGCTTGCTGGTATTTGCTCTTAGAGAGACTACATTGGTCTCCAGTTTATATCAGCAACTGGAAATATTTTAGTATGTCAGGATCAATCACCTCCTACTAAGGTTTAACACTTATACTTCCTATATATTTCTGGGACACCTGAAGCTTGAAGAAAACATCAGCTGCATGTATGTACCATGGATAATTACCTACATCTGTTTCTGAGTGGGGAGGAAAGTCCTCTCTAAAGTCTGCACTGAAAAGCAGCAAAGTTTGCTTTTATCCTCCTTCCTACTTAATTTTTAACAAGGGTTGCTGGGGGGAAGGGAGAGAGGGAGAGAATCCTCCATGTTTGTCTGGAGCCATTAGCGCCAGAGGATTTCTGCTTCTCTCTATCCAGCAAAAAGAAGAATGTAGCAATGGATTTGATCTCAGTGGGGAGCCCAGGATAAACCTCAGAAATCACTAGACTGGCAAATTAAACCAGTGTCTGAACATGAACTTGAAGATGAAAAATGTTAACTATTTTCACTTCTTTTTTTTGCCTCTGAATATCACTATCACAAAAATGGTCTGCAACCATTACCTGCAAATATTCCTCAACCAATCCTCACAAATGCCATTAAAAGAAAGGAAAGAGAGAGAATAAAATCCAAAGGGCACTTTGATATGTGGATAGAATGAACACACAGGGAGAAAATAGGATGGGGAAGAAAACAGATTTTAACCACCAACATATTTATTTATACAGGTTATCCCATGTTTGCTGCAACATGAACACTCAGGAACTCAATTCTGTCACATTATTGATTGTGGTCTGTTGAGTTGCCAAGTATGCAAAGCTAGATTGAAAGTTGTTAGTTGCACACCTGACATGTTTCTCAATGCATTCCACATATTGAATGTGGTTTCTATATAAGTGCGGAAAGGATGTCACAGCCCTCTTTCAATTTTTTTCTTCCATAATCCTAGATCTCAGATGCATAAAACAGAAAGGAAGTAAATAGATTTTTTTTCAGAATGACTAACACTTATGCCAAATAATATTGGTGACATGGGAGGAGGGGGAGGAACAAATGTTATCCAAAATGTTTTGCAGTAATTCATAAAACATAGATGCTTATTCATTCCAATACTTCTGATAGTTCCTGAATTATACACAGTTGAAGACAAACAGATAATGAAAGATAGCTAGACAGATATATGATGGAGGATAAGACACAGATTGAGTATGGGCATCAAGAGAAATCTCCCACATCATTAGGGGAAAAATAATTAATCTTTGCTACTTTCACTTTTGGAAAAACATCCATTTATGATAACCATCTCACTGGAAATAAGCAAGCTCACCTGGTATTTATCAGGATCTGCACCTCCAGCTTGTCCCACAAAAAGTCCTGCTCCTTCTTCCAGCTCTATCTTACCAGATGACCTCTCAAGATGAACTGTTTTAAATTCTTCACACTCCATATAAAGCACCACACTGTAATCCCGCACGCTGAGGGCAAAGCGAGTCCACAGATTGACCAGTGAAGGGACGGTAAATGTGGCTGCAACATTGGAATTTTGAGAGCCAGGCTCCGTATAGTAGAATATGATCTGCTGTTTTCCATCTTTCACCTCAGAAAGCTTCACACCAACGTAGATGATTGACTGGGAGGCATCCGTAAGAGCAAAAAGCACCCCTGCGTTGTCTGAAGTGGATTGAATGTAGAACAAGAGTGAGAAGTCTCTGTAAAAGGGGCTTGGGAGATGGTACCGTGCCACTTGTCCTGCATTGGCATCCGGTCTAAACACGTAAGCAGGACTTTTGTCTGGGCCATAGATTTTGGTTATCTGGTCTGGTGGAGGATCTCCAATCAACTCTAAGAGACCAACTTCTCTGCTGAAATTTTCTGTTAAGATAAGAAATTGGGTAGTTTCAGAAACAAGGACAGTACCCAACATCCCCTGGAAAACCTCCTAAAAATTAGAGAGGGAAAAGGATAATCCTGAGCTTAGTCCTATATTGAATCCCGCTTCTTCTGCCCATCCATATAGTCCAGCTATTTCCAACCTATAGATTTTTTTTAATCTCTCAAAATATTCGGTATAAATAACTTGTTGCACAGTGAGGAAGACATGTTGAGTGTCATCGTTCTGAAACAAGTAGGATTTCCAGATGGGTCCAGTGTTCTACAAGATTGCCTGCTTTCACTTCAAGAAATGTGGTTGTGTGACAAAATTCTATTTAAATTTTAATTGTAATCTTCTATAGATTCAACAGTTCTCTCCCTCCCTCCCTCTCGGTTCAATAGACATAGTTGCTGTTAGTTACTAACCTAACCAAACCTAGATATGGTCCTAAATGAGCCAGGATGCTCTGCTAACAGAAACTCACCCCACTCCCTAATCACCCCTCACCCAACTGGAGTATTGCAGTGTAGTCTGCATGGAACTGCTCTTCAAAATAACACAGAAGCTTCAGTTGGGCCAGAATGTGGCAGGCAATCCACTAGCTAAAAACTTTGATAGTGCAGGATTACATCTATTCTTAGGTCACTGATTGCCAAAGGGCTCCTGGGCCCAATTCAAAGAATTGGTCATTACCTATACGTTGTGGGGCTAAGATGGGCCTCTTGGAAATCCCACCCCAATGAGAAATCCATAGGGCTGAAATGAGGTAACCAGATTTTTCAATAACAGCATTTTGAAATAGTCTACTATTGCAAACCAGGAGTTCAGCTCTGTTGATTTTTCCTTTCATCAAGAAAACCCCTGAAACTTCTTTATCCTAACAGTCCAATCATATCTTTGGGGGGCAATCAGTGTTTATTGTGTTAAAGGTTATGACACATTATATCAACTGTCTTTTTTGTTTATTGGACATTGGCCAGAATCCTAGTGATGCACGTGGTATACGTATATCATAAAACCAAGAAATAAACAAATACGTCAGATAGTGCTAAGGAGTCAGAATGAATTAAAACAATAGCTGACCAGAAACTTCAGGCATAAAATCACATTCTGCAATCCCACCACTTTGGCATTCTTCTTACATGAAGAATGTGGGGGGAGGAATACATCAATTTTTCAGATACACAGTCTTGATCTCTCAAATCACTAAAAATTTTCAATGGTTTCAGATCTGATCTGAAATATATATAAATGATTTCTTATTTCAGTCTACCAAGTCAGTTGTGAATAATAACAGACATGTTGTCACAGCATCTAACCCAACAGTTTTTTCAATTGGCTGGGTTTGAGTAAGTTTTTGAACCACAAATGAGTCCATCTCATTTTAGCCATGGCTATATTTGAACAATACACTAATTCAAGTAGTTGAAAAACTCACTGTCAAACTAAGTGCCAGTCTATTAATTCACCCAGGATAAGATAGGCGGCTATATAAGTTAGATAAATAAAATAAATATTGGATAAATTTATTAGTTAAAATTAGACATTGCTGTCAAAACTTCATATGGCAAGTTTCATGTTAGAAAAACCATTTCTAAATTACTGCATTAATTAGGTCTTTTTCTCTTGTAAATGCATACAATCAAACTCCAACTAGAAGAGTGGAGTGGAGTAGGATAAGGATAAGGATAAGGATAAGGATAGGGATAGGGATAGGGATAGGGATAGGGATAGGGATAGGGATAAGAATAGAATGGAATGGAATGGAATAAAATAGAATAGAATAGAATAGAATAGAATCTTTTAATTCTAATTAGTGGCAGTTGCATATGCATTAATAGAAAGATACCAGTTGAATGTACTACTAACGTGCATCACTGGAAGCATCTCATACAGAGATTCTCCTAAAACCAAGTAGATTAAAGCTTGGTCCACACCTGAATGAAAGATTATTCATAACTGTTGCCAGTTACTTAAAAAAAAGTATGGATTTGTTCTGACATCTTGATCAAACGGTTAAAAAAACTTGGAATCAGCAAATCTTTAGGGAAAAAAATCCTATTTCTAAAAGAGAAATGAACAAGTCTCTCTGTTCTTCTTTCTAGGCAGCACATTATACTTTATGTACAGAATTCAGTGTATGATAGATATTCTTCTTAAAACAATTCAGGGAACTGATTCAGGGAACAGATAGCCTACAGCTCCACGTCCAGACTCTCAGGACAGTAGAGGTAGCAAAGGCACTTTGCACTGTCTATTTTCAGGATCAGCACCTACTATAACTTGCTTATAAATTCTTATAAATGCCCCCCTTGAGTGTAATAGGCAAGAAAAGTTATTTAATGAGATCATTTCTCTCCCTCCCCACATTAGCTCAGCCAGGCATAATTCCAGTCAGCCTCTCTTCAAAATCAGTGATGAAAATGACAATCTAAAAAGATTCAGGGGAAATAATTGTTAGGTGGAGGGAAGGTCAAGCACCCCTTTCCAGGGACCATCTTCCTCTTGCAATGTCTTCTTCCCTCCTTCTCCAAGAAATAAATCTGGAAAATGAGTTCAAAAACAGCATTGGAGAATGTAGACTATCACTTCCATCCCTGGTTTGGAAGCACATCTGTGTACAGTAGCAACAAAAGCAGCAGTTAAAACAACTAAACTTAAGTTGGGAGAACTCTTTAACCTGGTGCTCACAAGCAATTTCCCCTACAGTTCAAGTGTTGAATTGTGCTTAGAAACTAACTGGAAGATACTAAAAAAAAGTATTTAAATTCCAATAAAGAAAATTTTCTATAGCACAAACATTTTAAATAAAGTACAGCTTCCAAGCAATATGTAAAGACAGCCAGAACATACATTACAGGCAGTCCTTGACTTATGATGGATCTGCCCAGGCTACTTACCACCCAGATTCAAAGTACCAATGGCCATGTCCCCCCACAATCATGTGATCGCATTTTGGGCGCTCAGCAAGCAGCCCACATTTATAGCTGTTTGCAGTATCCCATAGTCACCTGGTTGCAATTTGTGACTTTTTTGCATTTACTTCCAGTTTCCAGCAAAAAACCGACTCATTCCAAACAATGGATTTGCATAATGACCACAGCTTTTTCTTAGCAACCATTGCAAAAAGGGTCATAAAATCAGGTGCAGCCACATGATAAGCTGCTCAATTATGGTCGTAAGTCAAGGACTACCTATATTGGGGTATATATGGCTTCCAGTTTGACTAGCAGAATTGTGTGGAATACTTCTCATTCCTCATTTCTTACTGATATTTTTGTACCATTGAAAAGGAAGGACCCAGTATATCTATGCAGTGATCGGCCTTCCACAGTTTCAGCCTAGACTGCAAGATCTTCATTTTGACAAGTAGGTCAAGGAAAAGCAGGAATTCAAAATCCACCCTCAGGCAGGGCTCTGTTCCACAAGAATAACATTTTACGGATTTTCAAGACTTCCATAAAATCTATCACAGACGCAGCATCTGTTGCTTGCTGGCAGGGACCAGACACAAGGGACTAATTCACACCAACAACAGGATCTATTTTGTTTCAGTTTGTATTATTTGGATGGGAAAACATTTCTTCCTGCACTACAACTGGAAATCCCTGCACAAAATCTCTAGTGACTCTGCTTAAAGGCTCACACTGGAAAGCTCATCCTGAGAATACAGATTCTGCAGCGGCTGCTTCCTTTCCCGTTGTGGCCCCAAGAGAGACAAGACATAGAATGTCATTTTTATCTCATCGTTTCTTTTTCCGGATAGAATGGGCTGAGGATTCAAAATCATTTTCCATAGAATATATTCTAGCAACGTGGCACAGCCAATGGTTAGAGCCCAAATACTTTGCATATGTTTAAGAAACTATGAGAATGGAAAACCAGAGTTGGTAAATGAAAACTGATAACAAAGTTGTGAGCTGAATCTACAGTTCAAACCTACAGATTACCTCGAAGAATTGAAATAATCTTCTATTCAGATAAACATTATTCTTGCAACCACACAGCTGTATTTAAACCAGGATTGTAATGAGTCATTCGCCATCTCTAAATAAAGAGACTGAGAATTTCTAAGCAAGTTGAAAAGAGACATTGGATATAAATTTCAACCTGGCTCTGGATGGAGCAAAAACAGAATGGCAGGCAATTAAAATGTAGAGCCACTTTTATAGACTTTCTTGCATGGCAGGTTTAGGTAATGAATTTAATCTCTTTCATATGGCAGCCAGAATATAATTAGCAACAAGGCGGTTCTTCTGCCCATAAAACAGGATGAGTAACTTGGCGTCCAGGTCCTGAAATCTTTGGAGGCAAATGAAGGGGAAAAATTAATCTGATAAAATAAGAAACGTTTTAAATGCATGACTTGAATTTGGAGAACAATCCTATTAAGTATATTGAATTAGACATAATCCAATAGTAATAATTAGATTTGTCAATGAAGTGAAAGGTAGCTTTTTCCCTGTCCCGGCCCCATCTGCTATGTTCTAGAGAGCAACCAGCAATGCCAAATACTGTCAATTCAGCCTGAAAAAAAACAATCTGTCCAGCCCTCCTTTTGCACTAAAGGGAACTGCTCCTGTTCCTCAAAACTTTGAGAATGCTACATCCACAAAGTACCTTAAATACCACCATTGTATGGACAACAGGGGCAACCTGAAAGCCAGAACAGAAAACTTACTACGTTTTGAAAGAACAAGAACAAATAAAATATTCACGTGGACAGAAAATGCAATATGTTCTGATTTAATAACCATTTTGTAATCCTGTATGGAAATAAGGAGCTAATTTTAGTCGCACTTTACATGAAGATAAAATGAAGACGCACAATAGGGAGACAGCATGTCAACTTTAATTCCTAAAATATATGCATTCATTCCATTGCCTGAACAGAAACCTCCTCCAGACTGAAGCTCTGTTCAGATATGTTAATGAGTGTGGGTGGGAAATGACAAGGTCTTTCATTGCCCCATTCACAGACACACACATTCACCCTATGTACACATAATGTATGAATATAGGGCTAAAACTGCTGCCACAAGAACTCTTTTAATAGTCTATGCAAAACTGCAACATTCTTTGTACTTACAGCCCCTTATGCTCTTTGTATATGGAAGCCCTAAGCATAGTTGCAGTTCCTATAAAAATGTCAGCCCCAAGCTCCTCCCTGTGGCCCAGCCTATGCCTTTTTCAAGTTGTTTATTTACTTATTTAAAACATTTCCATAGCTGCCTGTCTTATAATATGACACATTTGCAGCGTGCAGTCAAGACAAGCACGAAATGGAGAACCCATGGTCCTCCCGATCAGTGGTGGGATTCAAATTTTTTTACTACCGGTTCTGTGGGCATGGCTTGGTGGGCGTGGTGTGGCTTGGTGGGCATGGCAGGGGAAGGATACTGTAAAATCCCCATTCCCTCCCCACCCTACTAACCTGCTTTCCAGCTTTGTTCTCCTCTACAGGGCAACAAAAGAAAACCCAGCCGATCAGCTGGGATTCGGCAGGCAGAGAATAGATGGGAGCAGGGCCAGTCAGAGATGGTATTCTGAACTACTCAAAATTTCCACTACCGGTTCTCCAGAACTTGTCAGAACCTGCTGAACACCACCTCTGCTCCCGATAGTGCTGATCTCCAGCCACCTTGAGCTCCTTGGACATCTTATGTACAATAGCCGACAGGTAGTCCTCGATTGACAATAGTTCATTCAGTGACCATTCAAAGTTACAACGGCACTGAAAAAAGCAACTTATGGCCAATTTTCAGACGTACAACCATTGTAGCAACCCTATGGTCATGAGATCAAAATTCAGACGCTTGGCAACTGATTCATATTTATGATGGTTGCGGTGTTCTGGGGTCACATCAGAGGTGGTATTCAGCAGATTCTGACCAGTTCTGGAGAACCGTAGTGGAAATTTTGAGTAGTTCTGAGAACTGGCAAATACCATCTCTGACTGACTCTGCCCCCATCTATTCTCTGCCTCACGAGTCCCAGCTGATTGGCTGGGCCTTCTTTTGTTGCCCTGCACAGGAAAACAGAGCTGGAAAGCAGGTTAGTGGGGTGGGGATGGAATGGGATTTTGCAGTAACCTTCCCCCAGGAGTTGGGAGGGAATGGGGATTTTGCAGTATCCTTCCCCTGCCACACCCACCGAGCCATGCCACGCCCATCAAGCCACATGCACAGGACCAGTAGTAAAAAAATTTTGAATCTCACCACTGGGTCATATGAGTCCCTTTTGCGAACTTCTGAAAAGCAAGGTCAATGGGGAAGCCAGGTTCACTTGGCAACAGTTTGACTAATGTTTAACAACTACAGTGATTCACTTGACATCTGTGGCAAGGAAGGTCATAAAATGGGGCAAACTCAGCAACAAAAATATTGGGCTCAATTGTGGTCATAAGTCAAGTATTAAGATGAGTTAGAAGGCGGGACCCAGCCAACCTTTGGCTAATCTTGAAAAAATACTGAGCAGGGTTCATCATTTCAAATTCAATTTCCATAAAGGAAATTTCAGGCTGCAGGTGGAAGTAGGGAAAAATGGGGAGAGGGATCCTAGAAAAAGGCAGTGGCAAGCTACCTCTATATTATTATTGCCACCCCAATCCCCACCCCAAGCTTGGTTGTTTCTATGTAATCAACAGAAGTAAAGTTCAACTTGCACGCTTTTCTTACTTAGCCTAATATCTAGAAGGCCTATTTTGTGTTACATTATGATGGTCAGGCTTCACATTTTCTTCTCCCTGGCCCCACTTGGTATACATGGTCAATGAAGGAATGGTTATGGAAGACCTTCATGTAAGAGCCATATGGGGTAGCCAGTGGTATTCCTTGCTTCCTGCAATAATGAAGGAAAAGCAGCTTTAGCTTTATATTCTCTGATTACATTTACGCCACACAAAATGGCCCAGCCATTTCCTCCCATAGTCCATCAGCTCACTTTGTGTGTCAGCAGCAGATTACACAAGGCAGTTGTGACAGCCTACCATGTAGTGACTACTTTTCAAGCAAAGAACACTTGACAGCTATTACTTTCCACCTTGCTTTCTGTCTCTTTCATTTTGTTTCTCCCTCTAGAGCAGGGGTCTCCAACCTCTGGCTGAGGAATTCTGGGAATTGAAGTCCACAAGTCTTAAAGTTGCCAAGGGTGGACATCCCTGCTCTAGAGGGAATGATTAAAATCACAATGAAATCACAAACAGACAGGCCAACTCCTTTCTGTCCCCTTTACAGCATCCCATGAAAATCCAAAAATGGGTCATTTAGTCTCCGGAATAAGAATCACTCATCTCTCTGGTACGTAACATTTAATTTAGCTCCATATAAGATCAAGTCTGTTTGTGATTAAATCTTAGGCTCTTTTGAGTTAATCAAGTTGATTCTCTGCACAGGTTGAAAGTTCTCATGATATGCCGCACACATAGTAAGATCATCACCAAAGTGCGTCATGCAAAAGGCCTTTGGTGATGATCTGACATATGCTGGTGTGTCTCAACCTTGACTTCTATGGACTTCAACTCCAAGAATTCCCTAACCAGCCTCATATGCCATTCGTTATCTTAAGGAAAATCAACATTCAATGAAACTTTGCTAAGCATTTGGTGCCTGCTGTCACAATTTTCAAATCCCACTGTAATTTTTCACTTCCACGTGTGTTTGAACAGATCGTAATCCATGTGACATTTGTCATGCAACATAGGATTAAGAACTTTTCATACTACATGAAAAGACCAAATGAATGGCCACTTCACATAATCCATCTGTCCAATGCATTTTCAGAGTATCTCTTTCATCTGTGAATTGCTCTGCTTCCAGGATAAGTAGTAATGAATGGAAACATATCAAAGAGAGATCCAACTTAGAGCGAGAACAACTAATCAGAGGAATGGCTTGCCTTCGGAAGTTGTGTGTCCTCCAACATAGGAGGTTTTTAAGAAGAGATTTGTCTGAAATGCTATAGGGTCTCCTGCTTGGGCAAGGTGTTGGACTAGAAGACCTCCAAGGTCCCTTCCAACTCTGGGTTATTCTGGGTTCTCTGGAAGACAGGACTCTGAAGCTACTGTGACATCTTAAAGTACCAGCACGTTCAATAGTTCATGGTCATTCTGCTAGTGCTCCAGGGACTGTCCTTTTCAGGGAAGAACACAGCTGCAAGAGAGAAAGAAATCTTTAGCCTTGCAGATTTTGGCTAGATGAGGCAGACATGAGGAGATCCATCCAAATCTCTGTTCCACTCCTAACAGCGACCTTGTATTACCTTTCTGTAGCTTTCTGTGTAAAATGAAATAGATCCTGCAAAGCCAAGATTCTGCAAAAAAGCAAGCACTGCCCTGTGCAAGCAAAAAAAACTGGCATGCACACGAGAACATAAACTTCAACTAGGGAAAGAATGATGCTCCTATCATTCGCTTTTCCACCCACGACCTCTTTCTCACATGCATAGTTATTAGTCACTCTGAACTCAACTTTTTTCCTAACTGCCCTTTCCCTAAGTGGTGGAAAATTGAGCAACATATACTACAATGCGACAAATTGCAGAAGCAACTGTTTGCTGGATGTGAGGGAACATGGTGCTGAAGTGAGACAATTTCCTGAAGACATAAGGATGACATATTGTATAAATGCACAAGAGGGGAATAATAGCCTTAACATGTGTATTTTGCAGAAAAATGTTTTATGGAAAAGTTAAATTGACAGATTGCTACTTATACTTTTCTTTTTTCTTTTTTTAAACTGGCAAATATCCCTCAGCCGCTCTGAAGTGCTTATTTTATATTCCTATATATAAAATGCCAATAAAACTGTCAAATAAAATAGGCCCTTTATAACGTGGTGCAAGATACAGAAATAGATAAAATCTAACCCCTCACCCAGGTGATTCCATAATGCCTTAATATTTGGCTAATCACTGAAATGAAGAACAATTTTTGCTCAAAGAAGATACCTCATAAGGCACATCTGCAGTCATTGCTTTCCCAGGATATCTCCCACAGTACTCTGTGTCATCTTGTATCTTGACTATATCCTTGATAAGAGCTTCAGTTCCAAACGTTTGTGCTTCTTCTTGTTTCCCCCAAAGTCAAAGGCCAGCACTTGGCCCCTTCACTACTGCAGTCAGTCAGTCAGTCTTGCCTCAGCCAGTGCTTTCCATATGTGCCATTTGGTCCTGCTTGCAGCTGACTTACCGTCCTTCCTCTCTCCCACCGATTCTTGCCAACCTGACTAACTCAGGCAAAGCAGAGGTGACACAACAATGCCCTGTTCACCATATGAGTGATCCAAATGGAGTGAGGACCGATGTTATAGGGGTAGTTGCCCACTAAAATGTATATGGGTCTGTGAAAAAGACAACCTCTGGCTGTTTGAACACACAGAGAGGTATGAGAAGGCTCGTGTGTGCATTTCCAATTAAAGGAAGTACAACTAATCATATTTTTTTTTGCAGTGGTTCCATTGTTTCCCCATTAAAGATCCTTGTAAAATTCTGGAATGAAAGCCTCATCCACAGCAGCCTCTATGTTGCCTTGGAGTCAGAAGCGGATCCCAGCTGGGCACCCTGAGCTCACACTGCATCTTTGCAACACAGCATGCCAGACTGCATCATCCACAATTGGCAGCTTTCCTCCACTGAACCTGTCAATCATTTTCACCCCACAAATAGCCCACTAACAGAATACCTAGGCAGTCTCCTGTTTACAGGTGGGTTTTTTTTAAAAGAAACAATAGCTTTTGATCTTTCACTGCTTGGGTTTTTATTTTTGTGTTGACTTATCAACCCGTTTTCTGATAATTTTCCTGCTGCAAGAAGAAGCCCAGAGATGGAAATTTATGTCACAATTTCTGCACATTTGACTCTCATATTTGGAGTGTGCGTTGTGTCTTTTATCCAGCGAACGTCCCTCTTCATGTCCTATAATACTCAGTGCATGTCAACATCAAGCTCCATTCTCTCCCAGTTTTCTCTATTAGGCGCTTGTTTTGAGAGATACGACTTCCCAAAATAGTTTGTGTCACTGACACGAGAAAGTCAAATTTGTGTTGGACCTTGCTCTTTAGCCCAGTTGGAATATTCATATGCCATCCTTAGGTGCTCTTTGATTACCTTTTCCTGGCCAAGGGATTGGGAAGGGAAGCTTTTCATGCATACAACTTGAGCAGGTGAAGGCCAAGTTCTACAGGCTCCTGAGGGAACATGGTGGGCTGTCACTTCTTCTCATTCCTCACCCAAAGTGAGTTTGGGTAGCTGAAAGTAGTCAGGGCTTACTTTTCACAACCTACCTAATGTTCTCCGGCAATGTGCTATTTGGTTATAGAACTCCCTGATAAGTGCTGATTTTGGTTCTTGAGA
Organism: Naja naja; assembly: GCA_009733165.1. Taxonomy (NCBI): domain Eukaryota; kingdom Metazoa; phylum Chordata; class Lepidosauria; order Squamata; family Elapidae; genus Naja; species Naja naja. The sequence goes on along the minus strand of CM019148.1, from coordinate 252,409,984 downwards.
ACCTGTCACAGCTGAAGTATCTTTCAAAAGGTTTCACTGCCATGACAATACACAGGAGATACGTGCTCATCAATACAAAAATAGAAGAAGAATGTAAGACAGCTGCACTTAAATTGCACAATCTCAATAGGAAAACTCTGATTGGTTTATACATTGCTGATTGCTCAATTTTAGGCACTTCATGCTTGGAGTGCACTGGTTATTATCTGGAATTCAACAGAGCTTCTTTGTGCTTGCACTGAAAAGTACAGGAACTAAAGCTGGTACTATAGATTCCTGCTTATATACTGTAGGTAAAATCTAGCCATGTACTTTGATACTAACTCCATAAATCATGTGCTGGAGCCCAAAAGAACACGTGGCTTTATTCCACAATGTAATCTGGACCATTCCTTCTGCCACCCGTCCTCCCAGACTCTTTCTCATGCATGCCTGGGAATGCTGTGGGGCAGCCTATCCCCTAAGACACATGGTCAATGGGCTCACTGACCAGGGATGACAATTGCTGCTTCTGGCTTGAGGTCATGTATTTCTCCATGGTTCCTCCTTAGCCCTACCATGACTACCATGCATGGTCAGATTAGACACACTAAGTTGTGACTGGTGGTGTGGAGGCATCCTTGTGTGAGTAGTGGAGAATATACAGTGTACTACAATTTGTGCAGGGTTTTCTTCTCTGCTGCTATTGGGTCCATGGTCCCATCAGGAAACATGTACATGGAAATGTCACTAATTGCAGTAGGAGTGGCCAATACCAGGGTCATTATTATTCATTCTATTTATATATCACAATAGTCATGGTGATTGGGGCTGTGGTGTTCCTGGGTAGGCTGATGGGTTACACAATACTTCAACATTGCCCTGGAATAACATATTGCACAGGAATTGAACAGTGGGAGTGTGATGTGCTGTTCTAGCTAGATCTGTTTCTATCTGTGCAACCTGGTATGTTCCTTTGAGAGCTAATGACCGTGGATTGGGAAGGAAGATTAAGCAAACCAGGCCACAAAATATTGTTCAATATTCAATTTATAATCTTACACAGATTTATGCAGGAATCGGCTACAATGCATAGAAGAGATAATGAATGTCCATTTGACCAAGTAGGCCTACTTAATGTTAAGCCCAAAAAACATTGAAAGGGTTGATTATGATTATACTGAACCCACACCCACACTGCTGCTCCCTTACTATCCCCTCCTAATAAATTCCATTCCTCTACTCCCTGGGAAACTGCTTCAATCGGCATTCCATGCTTCCCAGTATAATTGTACATTTTTATTTTGGAAAATGAAAATTTATGAAGAACATCAAGTTTCTCACGAGACAGGCTGGTCACTTCTTATCCAGTAATAATTCATTTAGCAACACCAGCAGAACACTGAAGATATTTATATGTTGACCCTACACAATAAATTATTATATTTTTGGCATAATTCTTCATCTCTTCTCAATCACCCATACAGCTGGTGAGAGTCGTCCCCCCCCCAATACATGTTAGGCAAACAAGCTAGAGCCAACTGATGCAACCAAACATCTCTATTTTTAAAAAATGAAACTCTAAATATTATAATCGTTAGTATCCATTGCATGCATTTTAGGCATGATTTAAAACACCCTTTAAAAATAAAATTGTTACAAAACCGGACATAATTACAAGATGAAAACTATCCTGAACTAGGTTAGAGGTAGGGGAAAAACCAAAAATATAAATCAAAATGTGTCTCAAATTGAAAACCCAGAGTATATTACTGTGCTAAATAATTTTGCAGAGAAAAATCAAGAATCAAATAAGCAACCCTAAAATCACCTTCCTGATGATGTTAAAATTCAGTATCTGAATCAAATGAAATAAAGAGTATTTGAGGAATAAAAATATGGTGCCTTTTCTCAAGTACATTACTGCATAAATAAGAATATATTTTCCATAACTTAAAGCACTTATGAATTGAGATGTTGGGATATTATTCTTACTCATAGAGTAATCAAATCAAGGGTTAAACTGGCAACTACAGTGATTCTCACCAGGGTTAGATATGGTCTTTTTATATATGAAAAAGGTTTTTTAAAAAGGTCATGATCTAATTATAATTAGATAATTATATCTTCTCATATCCTGAAGAAAACTGCTACCATTAAAAAGAGATTCTAACTACATAAAACAGGGTTATGATCTTTGCCTTTTGGTTAAGAAGCAAATTTTCTCTCTAGTAATGCCATCTTTTACTGTATTTTTTTTGAGAGAAATATTAACTTCAACATCTAAAGTCAATGACTCATTAACTAATCAACAGACCCAATCCTGTGTACATTTTCATTTTAGTGCACCCACAAGCTTTACAATCTGCAAAATACATTCATCTAACAAACGTCAAAAAACGATTGGCCAGTAAAATCCAGCCATGTGGTAAGTGTTTAGATAAAAACTGGCAAAGCTTGAAGATCTTGATCTTAGGTGTCAACCAAAAGCATTCTGTCCCTCCTGAAATTACGATAGTGAACACTGAACCATTTTTCCCCTTTTAAATGAACAAACAAGTCCTAATTCTTTCAAGTCCACAAATGTTGCCATTTGGCCTTTGCAGATGTTATGTTTGGATGCATAGGATACTCAAAACTAAACAGAAAAGCTGCATTTAAGAAAGATAAAATGTGCAGTCCACAATCTTTCACTCCCACGCAAGCACTGTAAATGGAGGCTGACGGACCTACAGCCCACAGGAAAAGAGCTAAGTGATACCCGACATTGCTCCAGGGCTGCCTCCCCTTTGACCCCAGATCAGGGTCTGTACTGTGAACAAAGATAACCCTTGTTAGTTATGAGTCACCCATCACCACCAGCGAGATTAATGGCTCCTAAAAGATGAGCTATCAAAAGAGATTGCCAGATGTTTGTTCCCTTTTATATACCCCCCCACCCCAAAATAGAGTTCCCAAAGTTGCTAGCTATCTTCCTAATAATGCCCGCCAGTATTCAGCTACCACACAGACAAGCAAAGGTCAACTCACATGACCGCCTTGACCTTTAGACTGTGTGAGAACATCGGAGAGCTAATTTCTCTGTCCCAGTTGGCCAAGACTCCCCTGGGTAGCAAACAGAGACCCTCCCCAACTGTAAAGCCGGTGGAGCTCTTTAAATTGGAAATTCAACCGAGTTCTGTGTATCCTAAAACCTCCTGTTATACATATTAATGCAAACTGATACAGCATATGGAAATCTAAAACATCAACCAAATAAGCAAAGTAGATTAGATAACATATAAAAGGAGAGAAATCCCAACATATGAAGGATCAAAGAACAAATTTTCTTGGCATCTAAAAGTATAAGCGGCAGCACCAAAATGGCTCTTGCTCCAACTCTGTATTTGATTAAGTGGGTTGTGATTCATGAAGTTATATGATGTAATTAATGGGTTAGCTTTTCTGATGTTACAATATTCTTCCTTATATTAAAAGAGAGCACTATCTTGGTGATCTCTGTCCAAACTTTAATGTCATTTATGTTGTCCCAAGATGTAATTTGTGAGTTGTAAAGTTCTGAGTCCTAATTTCCATACGGTAATCCTTCATCACTGCTCAGGGTTGATGGAGGGGCATAGTCCAAATCATCTGGAAGCCACAAGGTTGCCTAACTCCATCTTACAAGTATCCAGGCTTTTTATTATTCCCACCCATGGAGAGGTATATGAAGATATGCAATTTAATTTCTAATCACAGTTTATGAAAGAAGTTTATTGTACAATCATTCAGATAGTTCCTTCTAGCTCTATTCTACAGCTTTGAGGCCTAGACTGAAAATTAATAAAATTTTCCAGGAAGTTAGGAATTAAGAATCTTTAAATAGCTTTGAGAGTCGAAGAGTCGCAAGAGCAAAATAACTTGCTCTTCCTTATTCTTTTCTAGCCTTAGGAACCCAGTCCCATGCTTGGATGATTTCCCAAGCCTTTGTAAAGCCCTACTAATTCCAGGGCAATCGAGCATGATGAGAAAATCCTTGATGAGGGAAGCCAAGTAACCAACAGGGCGTTTACTCAGGATGTCTCCAGTTCAGTGCAATGTCTCTAGAGTCAGATTCCATTTACGTACAAGTAGGCAATCCATGGCCCACTTATAACACTTGGGTACTGTCCCTTGGCTTTCAAGGCTTCAGGATACAGGTAACCCTCAACATATCATAAAGCCATGGTGGAGCAGTGGTTAGAATGCAGTATTGCAGGCTAACTCACTGCTCACTCCAGGAGTTCGATCCTAACCAGCTCAAAGTTGACTCAGCCTTCCATCCTTCTGAGGTTGGTAAAATGAGGACCCAGATTGTTGGGGGCATTGGCTAACTTTGTAAACCACTTAGAGAGGGCTTTAAAGCACCTCGAAGTGGTATATAAGTCTGAGTGTTATTGCTATTGCTATCACCATAGCTGGGATCAGAATTTCCATTGCTAAGTAAAGCAGTTAAATGAGTTGTGCTCAATTTTACATTTGTTTTTGCCACAGTTGTTAAGTGGATCAGGCAGTTGTTAGGCAAATCCAGCTTTCCCCAATTGATTTTACTTGTTGGAAGGTGGCTGGGAAGGCTGCCAATGGCAATCACATGACCCCAAGATGCTGCAACCTTTGTAACACATGCTGGTTGCCGAGCGCTTGGATTTTGATCATGTGGCAGTGGGGATACTATGACAGTCTTAAGTGCAAGGACCAGTCCTAAGTCATTTTTTTTCAGTGCTGTTGCAATGATCACTAAAGAAATGGTTGTAAGTAGAGGATTATCTGTACCTGTTGTTCTTCTCTACTGACCTGCTGGTAGGAAAGGGATGGCTGTTCTCAACATTGTTTTCAGCAGATCCAAAGAACCAATATTGAGAAAACAATTTGGAGGAAGCTTTCACACCTTAGCTCACTGATTCTTCCAGTGCAACTGAGTGGCTCTTTCTCCCCCTCCCCCAATAACTGCAGTGGTCTTCAGTAGGAATGGTGGAGAAGAAGAAACTTTAACCCCGTTCTTTCTCCACATGAAAGGGGTTTGGGTATGTGTTGTTGATGAGCTTCCTCTCTTTTCCTGTCATTAAGTTACATCTTGACCAGAATAAATGGATGGAAGGAAACTTGACTTCCTGGTGAGCCCAAAACAGCTGTGTATATAATTGCATGGACTCTGGACAGTTTGCAGATATGCTTCGTAAAAGGAATTTATTTGCAAGGCTCTTGCCTTCAGCAGATATTGGCAACATGTCATCCATTAGTGCAGATTCTCAGAGATGTTTAGTTTGTCACCCACTTCACATTTTATTTCCACCCTCCACCCCTTCTTTTTATTTCTTCTTAGTCTTTATATCATCTTATTTAAAACAGTGGATTTGGCCTCGCAGTACTGTACTCCATAGTGGTGCTGATGGTGGTTGCAATTCAGTGTTCTACCTAGTGCTGCCTGGGAGATGGCAAGACCGGGATGCCTGGTTGGAGCAGAAGAAGGTGGCAGAGGATCATCCTTACCAGTTGGTCTTCTGGTAACATTGCATTGTCTGGTTGGCCTGGGCTCACCTCCTTATATGTTCAAATTTTCAGATATACTCCTAGCCAAAACAGACCTTCCCCTGTCTACAGAAATCTATATCCCGTGTACAGTAACTTCTTGTTTTGTATTCTCAATGCTGGTCAACATATATAACATTGGAAGTTCTTCTTATAAATCTGTTCAAGAGCTTTCTGCTCACTGCAATTAGTGCAATTATCCATCTTTTTAAAATTTTCTACAGAAGTCTGCAACACATGGTTCTATAAACCTAAATACAGTATATTCCTTGGCCAAGAAAGAGCAGCCTACCCAAAGTCACCCAGAAAGTTTCTGTGGCTGAGGACAGACTTGAACCTGGGTCTCTGCAGTGCCAGTCCACCACCCTAAGTTCTTCACCACTTCAGCTTGTCATATAATCACTTCATACCTCTTCTTAAATCAAGAAGAAATATTTCAAGATAACCGAACTGAAGACCAATGCTAACTTTTTTTGGGGGCTCTATTTCAGTACTGACTCCTAGCGATTGCCTGGGCTGTTTTCTTTGCAAGGCTTTTCACAAGTGGTTTGCCATTGCCTCCTTGCTAAGGGTGAGAGAGAATGACTGGCACAAGGTCCCCCATCTGGTTTCATGTCTAAGGTGGCACTAGAACTCACACTCTCCTAGTTTCTAGTCTGATGCCTTAGCCCAGAGGTCTTCAAACCTGACAGCTTTAAGACTTGTGGACTTCAACTCCCAGAATTCCTCCTCCAGCCATCAGGAATTCTGGGAGTTGAAGTCCACAAGTCTTAAACTTGCCAAGTTTGAAGGCCCTTGCCTTAGCCTCTCAACCAACTGACTTGACCAACTGCCCAAAGCTAACATACAGTATGTAATATGGGAAAATGCAAGGATAAACAATTGTGTAACACAATTGTATTATATGCACATGATTGACTTAAGCAAAGTTATTGCAGTTAAGGCAATCCTCTCTCCAATAAGCACAGCCAGACTCTGTCAAGGGTCCGTCTTATTTGTATGAAAGGCACAGCATTTTCTCATGAGGCACTTGGCAACTGAGATGGTGTGTGGATTGCTGTTATTTTTACAGAACTAGCAACTGAACAAATGGTACAAAATAGAATGGTTTCATTTGTTAAGAGACCCTGATGTATCTGTAGCTACAATGGCAGGAGGTAGAAAGAGAAGAACAAGAACACTGGATTCATCAGACAATCACGTTGCTCTTAATGAAACAGATTGCACAAACTGGATTCATGTCCAGACTTGACCAAAGAGGCCTTTCTCCTAGTACTGTTGACTACAATAGTGCATTATGCTATATCCTCCAGACAGCTGTAAAAATTACAAGCCATGAATGCCAGCAAGTTTGAAGCATGATGCAAATGCTTTGTCCTGAATTGGTGCCACAAAAAGAAAGAAAAAGAGGGAAATGATGTTCTAAATTATTAAGGTAAGGAAACTCCTGATAAGAAGAAAAGCATCTATTTGTGCTTACAAATATGCTACACTGAATGGATGTCCTTTGACTCGGCAGTCCTGTATTACACCTGGATTTAGTATCTATCTAAATTCCAGTATAACTGAGTCTTCTGAAACAGGGGTCACCAACCTTGGCAACTTTAAGACTTGTGGACTTTGCTGGCTGAGGAACTCTGGGAGTTGAAGTCCACAAGTCTTAAAGTTGCCAAGGTTGGAGACCCCTGTTCTAAAACATTCTGTGCAAATCTAGCTTTTCAAGAGAAGAACGCTGGCTGTGAATTCATACTTCAAAGGCAGAGAGAAAACCTTTGCTGCTTAATTCTTTTGTTGCGGTTGCAGCACGGTGCTAATTTTTTATTTATTTTATTTTTTAGATCTTTTTATCCCACTTTTATAAGTAACTCAAGGTGGAGAACATAGCTACTGTTTTTCTCCTTCTATTTTCCTCATAACAATAACCCCGTGAAGTGGGTTGGGCTGAGACAGAGAGAGTAGCCCAAAGTCATCCAGATGGCTTTCATACTCAATGGAATTAGCACTCATAGCCTCCTACTGTGAGTTTCTACAATCCTAAAGTCTGGCTCCTACAATCCTATTGACTAACTGACAACTGAAGAGGTCCAGGGGGTTAATCACCAGGTGAGCAAATATATCTGATGTAGAGTCCATGCAAATATTAAAAGGGGAGGAAAAACTTTTCCATCAAACAGGGGACAATATTATCTGTACTGGTTCAAAACACGTACTCTAAGTAGCATCTGTAGCCCGACCGGTCCCTCAGTCCCAGCTATAAGAATGCCAATACTGAAAAGGCAGACGAAGGAGCCATGTTCCCACATGAATTATGTTTCAAATTAATATAGCTGCAATAGGCTGCTTTGGCAAGTTATATTACAAGTCAATGGGGTATTGGTGTACTATCAGTGGCTCATAGTGAACAAAATTTCCCTTGTGGTGCATAGATGTCACAGCCACTACAAATAAGCAGAAAGCTTCCCCTTTAGTTCCTATAGCATCTCCCAAGATTTTTCAACACAAAGATGACTCAGACCTTGGAAATTGGCAACAACTGCCTTACTGTTTTTCAGATAATAAATAGCTAAGAAAAATGTTATGGGATGAAGAGCAATTAACCCACACACAATATAAGACATTTTATATGAGGAGGAAACCGGGAAAGAAAGTGGTTTGCTAGAGCCCTATTTCTGGAATCAAAAAGTGACGGAAGGAGAGGGAGCATTTGTCAGCGTGCATTTATTTCTCAAGGGAAGAGCCAGAACATTTTCTCTGCAGTTGAGAACTCCAGAAGGATCTCTGTGCTGGGTTAGAATCCCTATGGCATTGCAGAAAGAAAAAAAGAAAAAAAGGAAGGAAGGAAGGAAGGAAGGAAGGAAGGAAGGAAGGAAGGAAGGATGGATTTCTCCATTATACTACTTTTCACTACTGTCTAATGTGCAGAAAACTGGCAAATATTTCAGACACAAAAGTGGTTACATTGAAAAATGAAAGAACAGTAGGTAATAATAGTAGGGCTCATGAACTACTTATGAATCTACCCTGGCTTTGGAAACTGGGATAAACTGCTATCTTGGGGTTCTTTTATGTTTTATTTTTGTTTTATACTTTATGGTTTTATTTTTTAAAAACTGATTATGGTTTTGTTATTTTGTTTGTATACTGCCCGGAGCTATGTTATGCAAGATCGACAGCCTTACACATTTGTTAATAAATAAATAGAATCTTAGCCACACACACACAGACACGCGTGCAGACACACACACAAACACACACAATATTTGCTACTTAGATTAGGTTTTAGCTGATCTCACCCTGATACCCTGTCTTTAAGTTATTTGGCAATATTAATGCTGAGTTTGACTTAAGAGGAATCATGCAAACCATTCAAATGTATGGAAAGTTTGGAGCCTGCTCAAAAGTATGGAAACATATGGAAAGTTTGAAGCCTGCTGGTTCAGCTAATACTTGTTAGATACGCTAGTAATCTTTAGAATATTTTTCATTACAATTTCCAGAACTCCTGACTGGAAGGGGCTTTCAAGAGATGTAGTCTAAAACCTGCAGAAGAGATCAAGATGTCTATTCTTGACATGGTCTATAAGCTTCTAAACATAGTTGACCCCATTTCTCTGTCCCATACAACATACCCCAACATGCTATAGCTGCCACTGATGCTGAGGAATAAGGTGCAACAACTGTTTTATTTTTCGACTATGGTGAAATTTTTTATCCATTTGTGCCCTATTTGATAAACACATCAGTCCCATGAACTAAAATGAACCTAAACCCACAAAGCACATTTTGACCCTAGCACACAACCTGTGGAAGTTAATGATCCACAAACAAACCAACAAAAAGAAAATATTTTGTCGCAAGGCAGCAAGTCAAAAAAGAGTGGAGCAACTGTCAATGAAATTACTTTCAATTCTACCCAAAATTTTACTCGGCATAGTATCTAATTTATTCTGCACAGTACCTAAAACGGGAAAAAAAGCTTCAAAAAGCTAATATAGTGTTGGAAAATATAAGAGTTTTAATGCATGAAAGCTAAAATCACTGTAACTGAACAATAAACATTGTATTTATTAAAAGCTGGAAAGAGATCTGCATCACATTACCCAAGGCCACTCTTGACACTTTAAAACCAGAAGAGGCAACCAAGGTTTTGCCTGCTATGATCTCAGACCAGCGATTTCCATTTTGGCAACCTCCAGATGTTTTGGGACTGAAACCTTCAGAAATTTCATGGCAGTCCGCATTCATGTCTCAAATGCACGGGACCAGGTCATGAAATCCTGAGCTTCATTGACCCTGAGTGTGAGCAGGGGTGTGCTGCTGGGGGTTCCCAGGGGTTCGGGAGAGCCCCTAGCTAAGATTGTGTGCAGTTCGGAGAACCCACAAATCCCACTCCTGGCTGGCCCCGCCCACCCCACCCAGCCCTCCCAGGAGTCCCCACACAGCCCGTTTGGATGCAGGTAAGTGCAGGGTGTGTGCAGAGAATCAGGGAGGGCAAAAAAATGGGCCTTCCAGAAGTTCAGGAAGGCCGGATATGCGCCCGTTTCCAGCTTCCAGAGAGCCTCCGGAGCCCAGGAGCTCCGGAGTCTCCTGGAGACTCAAGGAAAGCCTCTGGAGGCCGGGGAAGTCAAAAACACGCCCCCCCAGCCATGGTGCAGTGGGCCAACTAGGCCATGCCCACCATGGCTCGCCCACCCAGCAACTGGGCAGAGAACCCTTTGGTAAAATTTTTGAAGCCCACCCGAGTGTGAGCCTCTTCTCAGCCATGAAAAACAGGGCTGCTTCATTCCAGCCATTCTCTCTAAGCTTTGAAAGGCCACATAGAAGAAGCCAGAGAAAAACAGTGGAGTGCCTCTGCACATGGGGCCAGACCTCTCCACTCGGGGTGGGGTGGGGGGTGGGGTGGAATTTGTCAAGGGAAAGGAAGAGGTGGAAAAATTCAACCCCCTCTTTATGAAGATGAGACCTGAGGGAGCTCAGATGCCCCCCCCACGCCCCCACATTGTTCTCTTGGCATTTGGACTTCTGCCTTTCCTGTAAATATTTCCCAGCCTGGAATGATGCCAGGAACCACCCTTCTCTTACCTGGAGGGAAAGCATTTAGAAGCATATTGAAGAGAAGGAGGTGCATTCATAGCTTCTTGAGGGAAAAGGTTCTTTGGTATAAATAACATTGTCAGGAGGTGTCTTTCTCAACAGAGACTGACCGCAGCCCTTAAGACAGGTTCCACCAACCATCAGAACATTAATAAAAATCCCAGCCAGGAAAACAATGGGTTTTATAGACAAGATGCCTGTGACTAAAATAGATTTATCTTTCCCATCCAGGAAAAAATAAGGGTCATCTAATGCGAAGAGTGTATTTTTTTCCCAACAATACTGTATTTTAAATGATCTATTATTAGATCAATGTAGGAAAATGATATAATAATGTGTTAATATTGCAATATTATTATAATTAAAGGAAAAGAAAAAAAGAAGCCTGGAAGATTATGTGGCAAACAAAAGATCTCCAAAAAATTTGAGCCACAAATGTCTTCCTATACTTGACAGATAAATATAGAGAACTGAGTGACTGCTAGTAATCTCTGGCCTGGAAGACACACTTGAAACAACCATAGAAAGCATAGAAAGAAGAGCTATGGCAGCAACGAGAAGAAAGAGCAGACAAAGCAGGAGATGCCAATTGGCTCTTGCACACATAATGCAAATGCAAAGCAACAAATTGGGCATTAGAAACTTCCAATGCACCCTGACTTTTATTTATGGGTGTGTCCTGCAGGCATTTAAACACAGCATTAGATGTGGAGTGAACAATTCCTAGAGACATTCAAGCCAGGTTCTCTGTGATGTTTGAATTGTCTCAAAAGATTGCATGATGCTTTGATTAAAAAGTGGCATTTTTGTTTTCAGTACCAGGACAATTAACCATTATTTTTCATTCCTAATTGCTTTTTTTGCACCTTCCATTCAATCATATCTAAATTTTGGAGACTGCCTGGACAAGTCCCTGCAGCTTTCTTGGCAAGCTTTTTCACAAGTGGTTTGCCATTGCCTCCTTCCTAGGGTTGAGAGAGAGTGACCGGCCCAATGTCACATGGCTTTGTATCTAAGACAGGACAAGAATTCAGACTCCTGGATTCTAGCCTGATGCCTTATCTACACCAAACTGATTCTCCCTAATTGCTCGCTGTAACCTAATTCACACACACAGCATCCATTTCTAGCAAGTCTATTAACTTTATAATATCTGTCTTTTCCCACAGTGCAATTTTGCCCTGATTCTTCTCTGTCCTCTGGAGTTTGTAACTTCTTATTTGATAAAGAGTTCTAGAGCAGTGAAGAGCTTGCATATATTTGTGTACTGTTTTGATGGGATCTATTAAATGTTAATAGGGATTATAATCATAAAAACCTAGAGTTGGAAAAGGACCTTAAAGAGTTTTTCAGTCCGGCTCCTGCCCAGTTCAGGAATCACCATAGCCTTCTGGACAAATGGCTGCCAGACTCTTCTTGAAAACCTTCAGTGATGGAGCACCCACAACTTCAGGAGGCAGACTGCTCCAATGCTTTGGAAAGCAGTCAAAGTCGGACAATTCCTCCTGAGTTTGGATCTCTCATTGAAGGGCTTCCACCTACATGTACTTCTCTTCCCCTCAGGTGCTAAGGAGAATAAATATTTTCCCTCTTCTCTAACATTCCTTCATGCACAGGAAGACTGTTCTCATGCTCCCTTTAGCCTTCTCTTCTATAAGCTAAACATCCCAAGTTTCTTTAAGTGCAGTTCTTAGGATTTAGCCTCCAAGCCCCACGGATGAAATTAACACCCACATAAATCTCTAATGATCTTATCAAGAGTACAATCAGCATCTGACAGATGAAGGTCTTACACAAAGGCCTTGGCTTTTCAAGCAAAGCGTGGACACAGATAAAAATGAGAAGTTCAAAGTGAAATTATCTCTAAGGCAGATTTTCTATCAGTTTGGCTGCTTCCTCTGAAGGCAGTACACAAATCACTGTGACAGGCAAGACTAAAATATAGTTGTTCATACACATCCTTCATCATCAGCCAACCTTCAGTATGCAGTTCTTGGGTGGGTGGGTGTGTGTATGCTTGGTTTTATAGGAATCTGGAGTTGCTCAACTACTTGCTGTGCAACACAAAACTGTTGAATTAAAATGTATTCATTTAAATAGAGGTCTGCAGAACACGTTAATTTAAAATGACTCTTTTCTGAGTTTGAAACTCAATTCATATGTCATACTAACCTACAAACTCTGGTTTGCAAACCTCAGTGACTAGATTCATATAATACACTCTAAAATACCATATTGCAGATTAGTGTAGGATTTGAATCTACCCACTATCTGTTCTAAATTTAAGGGGCAGTGTCATCTGACTTCACTATGACCTGGAGGAAAAGGATGAAACAAATTTGATGAGGTTAAACCAATCTGGATTTAGTTAGTACCAAAAGGGAAAATGATCCCTTAAATTCGATTGAAGTTTATATCAATAGGAAGTCCCTGAATTAAACAGGTTTACACACATGAAGAAATGTGCTTCGTGTCTTCAACAAGCTCAGCCTTCAAGTTTCCTTAGTTTAGAAAGTATATTATTTTTGCTTCAAATTATTTTTAAACTTGGGGGGGACATCTTTTTTTATACACCTACAAAGACTGAAGAATGTAACAAGCATCAGTCACTCTCATCCTATTGCCTAGGCAAATAAACTTTCCTGGAAAATCTCAAGCAAGTCACATTGGTAACAGCCACCTCTTCTTTGCTCCCAGAGTTTGCTAATCAGTGACAAGAGTTTCTCTTTTTCAGAGAATTGAAAGCACTTTTTCAAAGAAGAATGTTTGATCATAGTGTGTGTAGTCATCTATCTTTCATCTCTGATAAACAGGTCTTGCCATTGTTTCAATAACTTGCAAAACTCCCTTTGATGAGTGGGCCAAAAAAAACATATATCTATCAATATCACAGGAAGGGAAAGCTATCTCAAACGACTTTCAATTCCAGATTATTGTCTACCTCCAAGCAGAGTGATTCTAAGCATGGATGCCCGTATATAATTAGGATGAATAGCTGTCATTGTACAGGTTTAGGAGGGATAGATTTATTAGAAAGAAAAAACTGTTGAAGCCAACAGCAGCTATTGTAACATCCTGTGACCAGATATTCTATATCCTAGATTAATTACATGTTGCATGAAATATTTCTTTTTGTCTGTCCTCAATCTACTGCCAAACAAATGTTCTGGATGACCCCCAAGTTCTAAATCTTTGGGAGAGTGTGGAATATTCTTTGCCAGCAGAAATCTGAGATATCACAGGCACACCAAGAAATATTCTTGTCTTGTAGAAACTTGTTTTCTGAAACTTACATCTTCTGCACATGGTGAAAAGAAACTCCAAGATATAGGAGATGTGGAAACACCCAGGACCAGGAAAAGAAGGGCTTTAGGAAATATTTACCTGTTTAATAGGGGGCATTTTTTGAAATTCTAAACTACAGTTTGGATTGGAATACTGTTTCAGTACTCGTTCTAGGATAAATCAAAAAGCATTATGCTACAATTGAAAATGAGTTCAAAAATGAAACGAAACAAAGAATTGTTCCATGTGTGCAACTCTGAAAATTGCATTATACTGTTGTTGCAATTGTAATTTTTAAGAATACTATTATTTTAAAAAATCAAAATTATATTACACTGGTTGTTGGTTAGAATTCCTGCATCCATGCTTTTTGGTTCCTCTTTTGTGTACAAATGTGCATGCACACACACAGACACACAATCAACTATTTTTCCAACCCCAGAAGATTGCCTTATCATATTGCTTCTTGCAAAGCATTTTTAAAGAAAAGTCTTTCTGCTTATCATCACATATGTTCTTCCGTGACTATATTCTTATGATAAGAAGGCACCTCTGCCCAAAGCAATGGAGGAAAAATCCTGTTAATGGCAATCCACTGTTTCCTGAGCCACTTTGATCAAAGCAGAAGAGGAACTTAAGTTCTTCTTCTATGTTACCCACATATCCAAAGAATCACAAACCCTAATTCTTAACATGCTGTCCCCCTTATATGTTCATTTCTCACTTGAAAGTCCAAGATTACATCTAGAGCCTTTGACAACCTTGGTGGCAAAACTGTCTGAGGTCCACAAAATAACAGCATGTTAATCCAACACAGTGTTTGTCAACCTTGGCAACTGAGATGTATGGACTTCAGTTCCCAGAATTCCTCAGCCAGCACAGCTATTGACTTCACACATCTCAGAGTTGCTGAGGTAAAGAAAAACTGATGAATGAAACATGCGGTCCTTCCTGTGAGTTAGTGCTGCTTTGCCACCACTCTACAGAATCAAGGGTGTAGGTAATAGTCTTGGTCTTAGCCATGACAAAGAGAATTCTAGCCTTGACAAATACTGCCTCCTTCTTTACCCGTACTACTGATGGTAATTTTCTCCTGGTTGCCAAGCAATCTATCATGATTATAGAAGAATGCAACCTTTCCCAACCTGGATGCCCTGTCTCTTGTGGACTTCCAAACCCCAGAGTTCTCAGCAATGGCAATGCTGGCCAGGAATTTGGGGAAGTGAAGTTTATACATCAGAAGAGCACCCCAATTTGGAAACCCTGACATATTAAGAAGTTCACATTAAAACGAGGCTTGCTTTGGCACCATAAAGCCTGGAAATCATCTTTCAAGCAGGGAGGAATGGTGGCTATCTCTCTTTCTCCTTCTTTTCTGACCCTTTGCCTTTGTCCACGTAGATGGAGTGGCTCTTTTTTTTTTTTTCATTTCAGGATCTATTACAAAATGAGCTTACCTGACGATGGGAAAGAATGGAAAAGAGACGATTAGCCTTGCCTTATTACCTGCTGAAACATTTACAAATACACATGAATATGGACCGTCCTCCTCTGGGAGAGATTCACAAGATATTGGAAGGCGCCCCGCTTTCCAGTGAGTCCAACACAGATCTTTCAAGGCCTCACAAAATCCCCGGCAGGGTGGTGGTGTGACTGGGAGAGAAGCATTGCACCCAGGTACCAGTAGCAAGCAGAGAAACCACTCCAAGTAGCGGTGACACCGAGATTTAAGAAGCCCCTCCCACTCATGCAAAGCAGCCCAAACTTCCTCCTTGCTGCCATGGTGCAAATAATTCGGCACTCGGAAATGCTTCGTGCCCAGGTGGTTGCAATACGACAACTTGGTCGGTAAGGGCAAGCACTGGCCAGCCGATGGAGTCAATCCAGGTAAGAAGGAAGGAAGCCCTGAACTGCTATTGCTACGTTGCACAGCGTAGGTTAGTAGAAACTCAAGAGAGTCAGAGTTATTGGCAGGGGGGGGATCCATAACATTAGTTGCACCGGAATTAGAAACCGAACTTCTAGAACGGTTTGTTTTTGCACCAGCTACTGCTATCCCAAAATGTTTAAAGAAGGGGTGGCTTTTAAAGCTGAGGTGTGCTCCACTGCCTTTGGAGACAGGCTGGCTGGGACTTGTAACATAAGGCAGAACCCAGTTCTCTAAAGTACCCACCACCTTGGACGGCATTCCTACATGCAAGCTGCTGCTGCTGTTAGCCTGGGGTTCCTGCAATTTCAAAGCTTTTGCAGTGGGCAAAATCCCTTGTTTTTTTGAGAAAGTGCCCCAGGCTGCCCTTGTTGCTGGGGGAGTGAAAGCAACTTCTTGCCCCTCTTCTGGAGATTCTTGAAAACCAACGTGGTGCCACTGAAATGACCATCAGGTGAAAATGAGAAAGAGGCACTACCTTGCCGGGGTTTCCCAGGTTTCTTCGGGAAGGCGCGCGTCTTGTTCAACAGAAGAGCCAAGTCTTTGTTCCACAGACGAGCAAGCTTCGTTGGCCCCTCTGGCTTCTTCGTTTTCAGGGAGGTCTGTATGCCGCTCGTTAAGTTAGCAGTAACGTTCTGGATACTCCCTGGTTCCATACCAGGGGCAGGTGATGCATTGGCCTCGGTTGTGTCAGGTACCTCGGTCCCCTCCATCCTGTCAGCTGTCTTTTCATCCAAAAGCTGAACCACATTCTGAATGCCTTCAGCCACGCTGAGGATCTCCACTCCCACTCCTGTAATATTCCTTCCTCTGCCTTCTTCCTGGGAAGGAGATGTTGCTGCTGCAGGGACTGGGACGGTTGGAGCAAAGTCCGGTTGCTTCAGGGTAAATATGGTCCCTGCTTTCCCCCTGGGCTCAGGATCAGTAGTACTTTCAAAGGGGGCATCTGGGCTGGCAGTAGCTGCAGCAGATGTGGAAGGGTCCTGGCTTGTCTCATCTTCAGCCTTGGCAGCTCTTGTGGGAGACAGCGTGGTTTTTTCTGCACCGCTCCAAAACCAATTCCTCCAGCCCTGGGCACTGGCTAAGCAGCAGAGGAGCACCAGCAGAAGCCAAGCACTGACTATTACTCGAGCCATTCAAAGGTTGCTATGGGGAAGTGCGCTGCAGTGAGTGGGGAATGAAAGAATTCACATTGATCTGTCTTCTGGAGTTGTGGGGTTAGGAAGCATGCTGCTCTCGGCCAGGCAGATATACAGTAAAAGGATGGGAGGTGTGGCTAAGGAAGCCCTCCCCTCCAGCCTGTTTCCTATTAAACCAACACTTTTGAAACACAGCCTGGGAAGGCTTTTAACAGAAAGAATATACAAGTAGATCTTAAATTGAGTTCTTCCATTTTATTTACTATATCCAAGCAATAGAAAAGCATGCCTGGAAGCTAGCAATTTCATAATTTCAGCAGCATGCCGCTTCCTCTCCTCCGCCCAAACCTTAGAAAATATTTGGGCACATTAAGCTCCTCCCTGCCCTGAAATGATATGAAAACAAAAGTTAGAGATTCACACACACCCCTTTCCTAGCTGCTTACATCTTTTTTCTCCAACCATTAACTTCAGAGCAGAGATGTTTTTCTCCAGAGAAATCCCATTTAAGGGGGAAGAGAAAGCATCCAAAAAAACCTGCAGAGGATGAAATGTGTTCTGACTCATTCAAGAAAGCATTTTTTATTCACTAGTGTACTACCCAGAGAGATCCTGCTCAGGAACATGGACGTGATCCAGCCAACTAGAAGCAAACTAGTTTTCAGTGCATTTTTTAAAAAATCTGTTCTGAGCTGACCCTGACTCCTGATGACTATTATAGCAATCTATGGCAGGGGTGGGCAACTATGACAACTTTACAACCTGTGGACTTCCATTCTCAGAATTCCTGGGTCAGACATGCTACTGGCTCAGGAAATCTGGACTTGGAAGTCCACAGGTCATAAAGTTGCCATGGTTACTCACCTCCTGATCTATACAATGAAATTTAATAACAGTATGACAGTGGTTTACCATGACTTTTTTAAAGAGCATTTTTCAACTTTCCAGTGTAGCTTACTGTCAAAAGTTCTTTTTTAAACTTCTACCCAATTAGACTAACCCCTACTCAAAAGAGCCACAAAAGCATCATACTCTGGACAGGTGGGGGTTTTTTTTTTGGAATATCTCTACATAAAGGTTGGGAGATGTTTTATTTTGAAAAAAAGCCGAGATACTTTTCAACTTTCCAGTGTAGTTTGGAGCACACAAAACAAGCTTAAATCTCTATTGAAATGACTAGGATTGAACAGAAACCTAGTCGGGCAATATGCTTAGTTTTCTAAATAAGCAGACTCTCTAATGTCAGGGGATTGTCTGCTCTTCCACCATCATGAATTATTGGTAGTATCTGGAGTAGACTGGCCCTTACAAACACCCAGAAAGTGGTGAATGTCAACATCCTACATCCGAAAAACATGTTAGACTAACTGCCCTGTCCTGTACATAGTTCTTCAAACTATTCTCAATTGTCAATTCTATACTTCCCTCCATGGGATTAGAACTTACTTCTGTGTAAGTAGAACCAGGATAAGAAACAGATGGATTTCTGGTGCAAAAACTTAGAACAGAGCAGGAATGAAAGCAGGAATGGGCAGGAAGTCTCACTGCCTAGGGAATGAAATAGTTGAACATATTGAGTATTGCGCAAGCTACAATTTATCTAGGGAAGGTGGGCTATTGTGTGCAAATGTTACTGAGATGACAAACAGTATGCTTCTATTTGAGCAAACCATTCTAGGGTCCGGGCATGCCTAGATCAGCAAAAGGGACACCCAGCTTAGCTGCTAAGCATCTGCAAAATGCTTTTATCATATTTAGTGTCCTTTCAACTGGCAAGACGATGGGCGTGGAGGTATATAATTTATTTCATCTAAAATTTCTAAACTAATCCCCTCAACACGGCAAAGCAGGCAATGCCTTAAGAAGTCTAGAGCATTGGGGAAAACACACACACACAAACACATGAATGCAAACCCAAGCTGGGCTGGAACTATGAAATACTTGTCTCAACAGGTGGCAGAACCTAGCTGCTAAATACAGGCAAGGTTGGCTAAGCAGGATTAGCCACAGTTGGTAATGGACTGGAAGACCACCAGTATCTTCTAATAATTTCTATCAGTGCACAAATGTACACTATACTGTAATCTTCCCCAATGTAGGGCTTCCCAGATGAATTTAGCTCCCATCACCCTTAACCTGTGTGGCTTTTGCTGGCTAAGAGCATGGGAGCAGAAAGACATCAAAGCTCAAGGGTGTGGAATTGAAGAAAGCTGCATCAATTCCCTCTGGACTATTGTCAAAGTCTGCATCTGTTCTCTGTAGACCAAAAAGATGGTTGGCATCCTGTGGAATTACCAGCATCCTACAGTTTTCACTGGAAAGCTTCCTTTCATTTATTCAAATGGGTATTAATATGTGAAAAAGCTACTTGTCTAGCAGAAACTGCTTTTTTTCTTGTAGCACTGCCTATGCTACAAGGCTAGTATTGTATGCAGCTGTTATCTTAGGCATAAAAGAAAGCAATTCTTATTTATGCACACAGGGGAGAAAAATGGAGGGATTCTTTAAAAGTATCTATGAACATGGGGATAGATGGATGAAATAATTTCCCAGCCACATATTAAGATTGAGGAAAAAATATTTAAAGAATTTTAAAGCAAAACATTAACATCAATATAGAACTTTCATTAAAGCCATTTGAAAATATTATTAAAAGCTGAACTTAAGTTAAGTTGAGTTTTGAAGGCTACTTAAGAACCTCCAAAGAAGGCCAGTCTCTGGTATTTTACAGAAAGTTCATTCTGCAACCTAGGAGAACAAATGAGAAGATCAGATGAGCTGATGGTACCTAAAGAAAAACCTATTCTAATGACCTCGGAGAGGTCCCACGGATCATGCAAAGAAAGAAAGGATGACTCTCCCATAATAAACAAATCATTGAACCACACTGGGTTGCGATATCTTTAAAATCCTAGAGTGCCATGGAGGTTCCCACATGTACCAGGTTGGGAATTAAGAGTCTAACGTGGATAGCCCCAAGCAACAGGTGTTCATCAGACATACAGAAACCATTCTTCCAAATCTTTCTTCTGCCAAATCACTGGGCTTTGCCCCCGATTCCAATTCCAAGCCCTGGCCAAGTGCCAGGATTTTTTAACTATGACATATAGATGTTCAAAGTTTGCTTGAATGGGCAGTGATGTAAACTTTTCTGAGGATTAAACAAAGTGAATGTTAAGACAGCTGTACAATCAAAGATGAACTGTTTTGTAGCCAAATCCTCCCATTTTAACTAATTTTTATGCATGCACACCAAATGTGAACGATTTATTCTGAACAGAGAATTTATTTTTCCATTACAGAAGGGGGGGAGAGTTTAAAACAAACCTAAGACTCCATTTTAAGTGACTCAATTGGATATTTCATCTATTAATACTTCTTTGAGATCCTGAAAAAGAACTGTATGTTATGGCAACTACTACATGAAAGATTTTCAAGGAACCAAGTAAATTCAAAAGCAAAACATAACACTTCACCTTAAAATGAGTCAAGCTCAACCCCATTACTCATTTCTCAGATTTTCCACTGCTTTGCAAATACATGGTAAGAACAAGAGAAAACTTCTGCAGTATAATTGAGATCACGTTTAAAAGAGAATTGGGCTCCTGGGGTTTATCAACAATTGTAAAAATGTAAATGTAAATTATATGGCAAGCTATACTTGTTGAAATTCCCTTTTTTACAAAAAAAGTACAAGAATTCTTGCCTGCTTTTACCCACCTTCAAGAAGGGTGCAATAGTAACCCAGTATCATGAATATTGTGGTGATAATCTACCACCCTCACATTTCCAACTACCACCTAAATTTTCAATTTATTTTTATTACTAAATATTTTGCCAGCTACTAGCTTTTATCTGGCTCTTCCAAATACAAATGTGACTCATGCGTTCAAGAGACAGAACTGCTGTATATTCCCACAATACTTCTTTTAATCAATTTATGGAATCCCGAATATACTGTAAATAAAAACATTAACTTTAAATTAATCATATTAAATTGAATTGAATTGAATTGATCGTTTAAATCATTAACTTTAGGACAACTTGCCTGTCCCTTGGTGTTGGGGAAGCTTGAATTACTATAAAGTTGCTAAGCCATCACTCTGCTAAACAAATAATTCCCTCAACACTGTCCAACTATTACAAAGTCTGCACTACTATTACTGTTAATCTTCTCATCACTCCTTATCACCCATCCCCTCCCACTTGTGACTGTATGACTGTAACTTTGTCGCTTGTATCCTTATGATTTTGACTGTTTCCTAGTATGATTTGATTGCTTATTGTACCCTGTGACTATCACTGTGTTATACCTTATGATCCTTGACTCTTGACGAATGTATCTTTTCTTTTATGTATACTAAGAGCATTTGCACCAAGACAAATTCCTTGTGTATCCAATCACACTTGGCCAATAAAGAATTCTATTCTATTCTAAGCCTGGAGCAGAGGGATTCCTCTTCCGGTTCCTGAATATGGTTTGAAAGAGGGATCACTTCCAATATCAACAGGGGCATAGTCTTATAGCCCTAAGATATATACAGTACATAAATATCTAAAGGTTTGGTCACAGCATTAGGAAGATGGGAATGGCAAGCAAAACTATTACCAAAAAAACTTCAGGGACTTATCCAGCAGATAATATTGACTTGAAGGCACAATGTTATTAATTAAAGGTCCCAGAGAATAATTTTTATTTACTGCAGGATGACAGAATCTGCGCTTTAGCATCACATTTCCCTTACTCTGGCATGAAACTTGCCCATGTAAACCATTTATTTGTTTATGTCCTCATGATATTGTCTTTCTCCCATCCCCAGATCACAGCTGAAGCAGCTTAGAATGAATAATCTTGAGCTGTTCCTGTTTTAAAGCAGGTTTCTTGTCTCAATACAATTTATGCCATAAAGCTCATGTAGCATATTCCATCACCATTGAGGCTGAGGACACTGTCAGGTGCTGAGATCTGACCAGCCATTGGCTTCTAAGGCTGCTGCAGGCATATCCCGTCCCTCTGCTCCTGGGGATCTGCTCTCCATGGCCTTTTTGACCTGGATGCAAGAAAAATTGACTTCCAAAGCCTTGGCAGATGTTACATGGATTTCTTATAAACTAGGGTCTGCCAGTTGAGGGTCGCTGCTTTTGTCACCACTGAATATATCCAGAGGTTGGCTGCACTTTCGTTGACAAGGGGCTCACTGGTCGCACATGCTTTGGGGCTGAAAAGCTTCAAACTTCAACAGAACCTAGCCTAAATACAGGCAAGGTTGGCTACAGGATTAGCCACAGTTGGTAATGGACTGGAAGACCACTCAGTATCTTCTAATAATTTCTATCAGTGCACAAATACACTATACTGTAATCTTCCCCAATGTAGGGCTTCCCAGATGAATTTATCTCCCATCACCCTTAACCGTGTGGCTTTTGCTGGCTAAGAGCATGGGAGCAGAAAGACATCAAAAGCTCAAGGGTGTGGAATTGAAGAAAGCTGCATCAATTCCTCTGGACTATTGTCAAAGTCTGCATCTGTTCTCTGTAGACCAAAGATGGTTGGCATCCTGTGAATTACCACATCCTACAGTTTTCACTGGAAAGCTTCCTTTCATTTATTCAAATGGGTATTAATATGTGAAAAGCTACTTGTCTAGCAGAAACTGCTTTTTCTTGTAGCACTGCCTATGCTACAAGGCTAGTATTGTATGCAGCTGTTATCTTAGGCATAAAAGAAAGCAATTCTTATTTATGCACACAGGGAGAAAAATGGAGGGATTCTTTAAAAGTATCTATGAACATGGGGATAGATGGATGAAATAATTTCCCAGCCACATATTAAGATTGAGGAAAAATATTTAAAGAATTTTAAAGCAAAACATTAACATCAATATAGAACTTTCATTAAAGCCATTTGAAAATATTATTAAAAGCTGAACTTAAGTTAAGTTGAGTTTTGAAGGCTACTTAAGAACCTCCAAAGAAGGCCAGTCTCTGGTATTTTTACAGAAAGTTCATTCTGCAACCTAGGAGAACAAATGAGAAGATCAGATGAGCTGATTGGTACCTAAAGAAAACCTATTCTAATGACCTCGAGAGGTCCCACGGATCATGCAAAGAAAGAAAGGATGACTCTCCCATAATAAACAAATCATTGAACCACACTGGGTTGCGATATCTTTAAAATCCTAGAGTGCCATGGAGGTTCCCACACGTACCAGGTTGGGAATTAAGAGTCTAACGTGGATAGCCCCAAGCAACAGGTGTTCACAGACATACAGAAACCATTCTTCCAAATCTTTCTTCTGCCAAATCACTGGGCTTTGCCCCGATTCCAATTCCAAGCCCGGGCCAAGTGCCAGGATTTTTAACTATGACATATAGATGTTCAAAGTTTGCTTGAATGGGCAGTGATGTAAACTTTTCTGAGGATTAACAAAGTGAATGTTAAGACAGCTGTACAATCAAAGATGAACTGTTTTGTAGCCAAATCCTCCCATTTTAACTAATTTTTATGCATGCACAACCAAATGTGAACGATTTATTCTGAACAGAGAATTTATTTTTCCATTACAGAAGGGGGAGAGTTTAAAACAAACCTAAGACTCCATTTTAAGTGACTCAATTGGATATTTCATCTATTAATACTTCTTTGAGATCCTGAAAAAGAACTGTATGTTATGGCAACTACTACATGAAAAGATTTTCAAGGAACCAAGTAAATTCAAAAGCAAAACATAACACTTCACCTTAAAATGAGTCAAGCTCAACCCCATTACTCATTTCTCAGATTTTCCACTGCTTTGCAAATACATGGTAAGAACAAGAGAAAACTTCTGCAGTATAATTGAGATCACGTTAAAAGAGAATTGGGCTCCTGGGGTTTATCAACAATTGTAAAATGTAAATGTAAATTACATGGCAAGCTATACTTGTTGAAATTCCCTTTTTTACAAAAAAAAGTACAAGAATTCTTGCTGCTTTTACCCACCTTCAAGAAGGTGCAATAGTAACCCAGTATCATGAATATTGTGGTGATAATCTACCACCCTCACATTTCCAACTACCACCTAAATTTTCAATTTATTTTTATTACCTTTTGAATTACTAAATATTTTGCCAGCTACTAGCTTTTATCTGGCTCTTCCAAATACAAATGTGACTCATCGCTCAAGAGACAGAACTGCTGTATATTCCCACAATACTTCTTTTAATCAATTTATGGAATCCCGAATATACTGTAAATAAAAACATTAACTTTAAATTAATCATATTAAATTGAATTGAATTGAATTGATCGTTTAAATCATTAACTTTAGGACAACTTGCCTGTCCCTTGGTGTTGGGGAAGCTTGAATTACTATAAAGTTGCTAAGCCATCACTCTGCTAAACAAATAATTCCCTCAACACTGTTCAACTATTACAAAGTCTGCACTACTATTACTGTTAATCTTCTCATCACTCCTTATCACCCATCTCCTCCCACTTGTGACTGTATGACTGTAACTTTGTCGCTTGTATCCTTATGATTTTGACTGTTTCCTAGTATGATTTGATTGCTTATTGTACCCTGTGACTATCACTGTGTTATACCTTATGATCCTTGACTCTTGACGAATGTATCTTTTCTTTTATGTATACTAAGAGCATTTGCACCAAGACAAATTCCTTGTGTATCCAATCACACTTGGCCAATAAAGAATTCTATTCTATTCTAAGCCTGGAGCAGAGGGATTCCTCTTCCGGTTCCTGAATATGGTTTGAAAGAGGGATCACTTCCAATATCAACAGGGGCATAGTCTTATAGCCCTAAGATATATACAGTACATAAATATCTAAAGGTTTGGTCACAGCATTAGGAAGATGGGAATGGCAAGCAAAACTATTACCAAAAAAACTTCAGGGACTTATCCAGCAGATAATATTGACTTGAAGGCACAATGTTATTAATTAAAGGTCCCAGAGAATAATTTTTATTTACTGCAGGATGACAGAATCTGCGCTTTAGCATCACATTTCCCTTACTCTGGCATGAAACTTGCCCATGTAAACCATTTATTTGTTTATGTCCTCATGATATTGTCTTTCTCCCATCCCCAGATCACAGCTGAAGCAGCTTAGAATGAATGATCTTGAGCTGTTCCAGTTTTAAAGCAGGTTTCTTGTCTCAATACAATTTATGCCATAAAGCTCATGTAGCATATTCCATCACCATTGAGGCTGAGGACACTGTCAGGTGCTGAGATCTGACCAACCATTGGCTTCTAAGGCTGCTGCAGGCATATCTCGTCCCTCTGGTCCTGGGGATCTGCTCTCCATGGCCTTTTTGACCTGGATGCAAGAAAAATTGACTTCCAAAGCCTTGGCAGATGTTACATGATTTCTTATAAACTAGGGTCTGCCAGTTGAGGGTCGCTGCTTTTGTCACCACTGAATATATCCAGAGGTGGGCTGCACTTTCGTTGACAAGGGGCTCACTGGTCGCACATGCTTTGGGGCTGAAACGCAGCTTCAAACAGGCAGCTAATCGACTCAGGCAGCTCCGGTGAGTACAGCAGGGCGGCGTGGAACTCACCTGGGCAGCCTGGGCAGGGGAAAAGTTAGTTATTTAGGGAAAGCAGAGCACAAGGGTGGTGGATGGGCCCAGCCAGAGATCACAGCTAGGGGCTCGCCCATACCTCACCAACCATCCAGCAGCCCACCACTGAGTATATCACAGATTTTCTCCTGCTTCTGCTAACAAAAGGGCAAGACATTTTACTGTTTTCATTTTGGAGAGGAAGTGACACCATCAGGCCCATGCAACTGCAGGTCCATGCCTGTCCATGAGCTATTTGTAGGCACTACTGGACATGAAAACATAACTCCTGAGAACCTTGTAATACAGTCCAAGATGGAATTCACTGGTTCTTGATGGCTTCTTCCTGCACCTCATCTTTGGAGTCTGTGACCGGTCAAGTGGGCTATTTGTGGATTAAGTCAGTTCCATGTTCAGTAAAAGCCCACCGGAGCAACTCCCTGCCCACAACCTGTTAATGGGGCACTTCTGCACGAACCAACACACCATTCCAGCATCCACCTACACCCATACCCAGCCCTGCCCCACCCCATATTAGGGAGTGTATTTAGTGGCTGTTTTCCATCTTGTTGGAAGGGGAAACAAAGCTGGGAAAATCCACCAATAGCTTTCCTTAACCTATCCCACATTAAAACATCAGGGAGGGTCCTGATCACCAACCTAGTCTCTGAAGCAGAATACTGCCAGAAACTGAGATATGAAATGTTATATCAGAAGCATAAGCATTCTTTTCTTGTGAAGAAGTGGTGGACGGCACATTAACATGGCCATCCAGCTATGCTGCTTATTGCTCAATCACTCATCACGCTACCAGGCAAATGGCAATTCCACATACATGGTCTCCATTGAACTTTAAAACAAAGTAGCTTCTGTTTTATGTCTATATAACACACCCATTGTGTAAGAGGAGTCCCTGTAATAAGCCAGCTAATTGTAACTCTTTTTCACAAACATGGAATTGCTCTGGAAGATTTAGTATGGTGGTGGCAGCGGTGAATGGGTTGATCAGAGAACGGAGAACAACTTTCTTCTCTCCCTGATCATTTGCCTAACATGTTTTAAATCTGTTTTTCAGGGTATGTCTGCTCTGTATGTTGTAAATCTAAACTTGCTCCCAGTCATTTTTCTTTCCTTCAGTGCTTAAAGCCCTGATTTTTGCTGTTCAAATAGATCCACACAAATAAAGACTTCATTATTTCACACAGAGCTTTGGAGTTCTGGAGCCCAACCAAAAGCCACTTTTTCTCATGGGCTACCTTCAGCAATTTAACTATTGAGAGTTACCTTAGTGGAAATCACAGCATTTAAAATGGAATTTATTCAAGCACTAATCAGGAACTAAGGAATAAAAAGTAAGCAGTTGCAAAAATATACATATGCGTGTGTGTGTGTGTGTATACATATACATATATACTAGTGGTGGGATTCAAATTTTTTTGCTATTGGTTCTGTGGGCGTGGCTTGGTGGGTGTGCCAAGAGAAGGATACTGTAAAATCTCCAGTCAGAGGTGATATTTGCTGGTTCTCCGAGCTACATAAAATTTCTGCTACCGGTTCTCCAGAACTAGTCAGAACCTGCTGAATACCACCTCTGATACATACGTATATGCATGCATGCATACATACATATATTGTATACATACACAAACACACACATATATGCATGCATACATACATACATATATTGTGTACATACACAAACACACACACACACTAAAAATAGTATATAATTAATGCATAAATATTTGGTAAAAACCAGAGAGGTGGAATTCAGTGTATTGTACTTGTAAGATAACGTTTTCTTCAAATTGAGCTCCCCTCCTGGACACATCCATATTGTTCTCTTGACAAGAGTTTTTTAAAAATCAGTTACCACTGCTTCCTTCCAGCAGAACTGTTTCACCTCCCAATTCATTCTAGGGTTGTGGGATTTCCCCATCCAAGTATTAAACATACCCAATCCTACTTAGCTTTTTGCAATCAGCAAAGTTGACTAGATGTTACTCAGTTTAGATGGACTATTAATACATACCTGTAATGTGCTCCTAAATGTCTTCTCTAAAGTTAATTGAATTTAATAGTAACTGCCTTCCAGCCTGGGACCACAGCTTTTGAGTGTAATCTAAATTATACTGTAAATCATTAATTTCTATAGAAAATCTGAAGGATTAAATTTAAATCTGCTGTACTTTGACTCAATATCTTCCAGATGTTCTGGATTTCATTCCCACAATGTCCTAGCCAGCTTTGATAAGGTTGATTAAGAACTACTTTGAGTTGAGTTTATTAGGAGCCTGTGTTTTCTATGCATATAGGAGTAGTGTAATTGATTCATATTAAATTATATTCATACTCAAAATAACCTTAAGCGCAGGGTGGGATTCTACCGGTTCAGACTGGTTCGGGCGAACCAGATGTTAAATTTGCATCTGGTTCACCTGACCGCCTCGGCCCGCCCCCTGCCCCTTCCCTCCCCAGAGTCTCTATGCAGCCCATTTTCGATGCAGGTAAGTGCAGGGTTGGGGGGGGAGCCTCTGGACCCTTGGGAAGGCAAAAAACAGCCCTCCCAGAAGTTCCGGTAGGCCACATCCACTATAGGTATGCCCACCAAGCAGCTGGGCAGAGAACCGGTTGCTGGGATTTTTGAATCCCACCCCTGCTTAAGCGGGATTTATTGTTTCAAGTTTTATTAGTTAAAAAAGAATAAAAATAAAAATCAATTTTCAACCTTATTTTTTATATGATTAAAAAAGGAATCTGAGATTGAAAGGGTAAAAGATGAAGTTGCACAATCTGATTATTCATTCAGAAATAAATAATCTCTGCCCTGAGACACTTGCCCCATCCGGCTGTGGCCAATGCTCTGCATCGTGATGGGCTCCAGGAGGAGGAGGAGATGCCGTCTCCCCCATTGTGAAGCATGCTAAATTTAACTGTGTTGCACAAGGCACTGTAAAAGCAGTGGGCAGGCCATGGAGGGTGCTTTTGGAACAGCAGGCTCATGTACCAAATAAATTGCATCTATTTTTCAGAAAGGTTGGAAATATAAGGAATGTTGCAGTTCCCATCCCCTAAGGAGATACATCTGGTGGGACCCAGAAGAAGAGCCTTCTCTGTGGTGGCTCCCTCTCTGTAGAACATCACACACACACCCCAAAGATTATAGACTGGCCCCCACTCTAATACCTTTTCAGAAGGCCTTGAAGACATGGTTCTGTCAGCTGGCCTGGGGAACCCAAAGCAGAATGGAGCCCATTAAATGGATGGTATGAATGTGTGTTGTTGCCAGGGTGGGGGTGGGAGTTGGGGCGTTATTATTTTATTATTTTTCTTTGTATTAGTTTTATTTCTTTTATATGGTATTTTTATATCTTTGTAAGCTGCCTTGAATCATCATGTGCGAGTAGGTGGCAATATAAATTTCGTAAATAAAGGTAAATGAATAAACAAGCAAATAAATAAATAATAAATAAATAACCAAAATTTTACCAAGCATTATATGCTTTTTCTAGGCAATCTGGAGAATGGATGATAGCATCAAGGGCTAGAAAAGATGGCCAACCATTAGAATAAAGTTGGGTTTCAAGTCTGAAAACTGTTTACATTAGATAAGTGATT
Source organism: Naja naja (assembly GCA_009733165.1). NCBI lineage: Eukaryota > Metazoa > Chordata > Lepidosauria > Squamata > Elapidae > Naja > Naja naja. The sequence goes on along the minus strand of CM019148.1, from coordinate 252,380,825 downwards.
GGTGCAGGGGTGGGATTCAAATTTCTTAACCACTGGTTCTGTGGATGTGGCCTAATTTGTGGGTGTGGCTTGGTGGTCATGTGACTGGCTGGACATGGCTTGCTGACTGGGCATGGCTTGGTGGTCATGTGACTGGCTAGGCATGGCTTGTATGTAAATATTATAAATATTTATTTTTTTATTAAAAAACAGCAACTTTTACCCAAAATCAGGCAAAGCAGGCAGGCAGATTGAGTTGCTCACAGAATCACAGATGCATTCAGAGATCTATCTTTCGGCCATCAGCTACCTGAGTCAGTCACATAAAATTTGCTTGCAACCAAACTCATAAAATTAGCTCACAATACACTATGTATGTAAATATTGAGCAACTTTTACCCAAAATCAGGCAGAGCAGGTAGGTAGATTAAGCTGCCCACATAATCACAGATTCACTTAGAGATCTGTGTTTCTGCCATCTGCTACCTGAGTCTGCACTGAATAATAGAAGTTTCAGGCTCAGCTCTGCTTTTGGTTTAGCTAGAAAGCAAGAAATCCAACGATTTCCTGCTTTCTAGCTGATCTAAACCTCCTGGCACAGCAGAACAGCTGATGGTTGGGGGGGAAAAAAGGAAAAATAGCAACTTAGCAGGCAAGTTTGATGGCATGCATGCCATGTAAGGAGTGAGTGGGTGGGGCAGGGTGGGGCCAGCCAGCGGCGCGATTTGCCAGTTCTCTGGCAGATAGAATCCCACCCCTGGTGAGAGTGCGTTTTGCACACATGTGTAGACCATTTCCTAAAAACCTCAGCTCTGACGCCTGGACAGCTGACAAGCGCTGCGCATGGATGCGCAGCATTTCAAACTCCTCTTCTTTCCTGCTTTTTCAACCTCAGCTGTGCCACGCAAAGCAGCTGAGGTTGAAAAAGCAGGAAATAAAGGACAGCCAAGAGCCCAGGCGGGCGACTGGGCCAAACAGAGCAGCAGACACTGAACAGTTCGGTGTCTGCTGTTCTTCAGAGCTACCCGTTCTATAGGACCGAGCTGAACTGGTAGCATCCCACGCCTGATTGGTGGTATAGAAAGGAATAAAAGCCTATTTCTGAAACATTTCTCATTTTTTATGTCTCCTAAGTATAACATAAGTAGAATTCCTTTTTCTTCTGGATGTTTTCTTAGACTTCACACTATACTTTGTCTTTGGAAGTTGCTATTGACAGTATCTACTTCCCTATTCTATTTCATTTTAGATGATGTAACAGTTGCTTCTACCATATGCAAGGTTTTTTTCAGTCTCGGAGATTAAATAAACTTTTCCCTGCCTCCCAATCTTAAGTAAAAGGACAGTCTTCTCCATAGAAATATATTCCTGGCTTCTACTTGTTGTTCATGACTTTGCCCCAATACATTTTTTGAAGCACCTGGATTTCCTCCTATAGTCATAGCTCAGAGAACATGGTGCCCGCAATCAACAAAAATATCCTTAAAAGTGGGATTAATTCCTTCCTGCCAGGATATGCATTAAGATGCTATTGTATTTTGGATTTCTGAGCCTGTTTGCACATGAAAGGAAACACAGTTGAATTCACTATGAAGCAACAACCTGGCAATCTGCTCAAGCTGCCTTGGGGATGTGTCAGGACACTGTTTCCTTTCTTATATGTTCCAAATATTCCTAGGGCCAACTGAAGCGTTAGGATAAAATAAACCATGACTTTCAGCTAGGTCCAAACTAAACGCTGTGCAAGAGAATTATTCATGAAAATTATGACTCTGGGTTAGGATATACAGTAATTTGGATCAGGACTATGGGACTGTGGAGAAAGGATCATCACTTTCTTCCTGATCAGGTTTTCCCCAATCAATTAAAAAAAATTTCCTACAAAACTCAACTCCTATGACGTAAAACAAGACAATATCTCAGAACTACCTAAGCTAAGCTGCTAAAAAACGAAAGCGCATTTGAAAGACATGTTTCACAAAGGCATCTTGGTAGTAGAATTGTCTCATCTAGTAATGTCCAGATCACAATTTGGAGGCCTTTTGCTGAACTGAATCAGCCAAAGATCAATAGAGCAACCTTCTTTTTAACTATCACCTTTTAAACCCTTTTATGGATTCAAAATGATTTCTTGGCTACAAGCTATCTACTTAATGAGATAAAGTTATTTCCAAAGTATGAATATATAGTATCCTGGATTAATGTCATAAAAATGGGCTTAAAAATTCTCCTCTATTCATTTGAAGATACTAATCTAGGATTCTTGAGCCACTACATCTAAGTAATTTTAAATTTCCCCCCTAACTAATCAGAGTTTGACCAGGAAGAGGCTGGGATTTGAAAGACTGTTCCCTGAACATTAGGGGATTTATTCTTTCATTTTTCATTACTCACATATAACAATTATGATGTTTAACTATCTTAACATGCGCAAAAGATCAGGGCTACCATTTCTTAGAAGCACCAGCCTGGTTAATGACGAGATCAAGGCTGTCACTTCATTTAAGTGAAATGCCTAAAGCTTGGGAACAGGGGCCAGAAAGAAAAAGGATGTGAACATTTGAGCTCATTGTTCTCAAGGTCATGCAAAAGCATTAACAAGAAGGCTTTTCTTCAAAAATTGAACCAAATTGATTTCTCATGCTGATGAGTCAAAGACCAAAGGGAAAGTTGCTGCTCTTTCTGATATTGCAAGGAAAATATTTGGAATCACTGCTGTACAGCTGTGCTATTTTATTTGCATCTAATTAAAAAAAACTTCCAGCAAATTCCAAAAAGAAAATATTACTGGTGCGGGTCTGGATGGGGAGGAACAGGCTCCAGCTCAACCCAGCCAAGACCGAGTAGCTATATGTACTGGCGTCTCGAGTTGTCCAGGATATTCCATCGTTAACTATGGGGGAGAGGTGTTGCCCCCGTAGATAGGGCACGCAACTTGGGCGTCCTCCTGGATGCACGGCTCAGTTTGGAGGAGCAGGTGGGAGCCGTGGCCAGGGGGGCATTTGCCCAGGTTCACCTGGTGCACCAGTTGCACCCCTACCTGGACCGAGATGCCCTACGTATGGTCACTCATGCACTCATTACTTCCCGTCTGGACTACTGCAATGCTCTTTACATGGGGCTGCCCTTGAGGACCACCCAGAGGCTTCAACTTGTCCAGAATGCAGCGACGCAGATTGTGATGGGAGTGTCCCATGTTATACCCCTCCTGCATGTGCTGCACTGGTTACCAGTTGCCTTCTGGGTGAGATTCAAGGTGCTGGTTTTGACCTATAAAGCCCTTCATGGCTTAGGACCAGGTTATCTATGGGAGACCCTGCTGCCAGCGACTGTTTCCCATCTTCCTGTGCGCTCTCACAGACAGGGCCTCCTTGGGGTTCTGGCAGCCAGACAATGTCAGCTGGTGACCCCTAGGGGTAGAGCCTTCTCTGTGGGAGCACCCACCCTATGGAACCAACTGCCCCTGGAGTTTCGGGTGGCCCCTGACCTCCGCTCTTTCCGCCGGGGCCTAAAAACATGGTTGTTCCAACTTGCTGACCTGGACTGAGGGGTGTGTGTGGGGGAGTTTTAATGACTGTTTTTGTGTTTTAGACTGTAATTGGGTTTCTTATTTGATTTAATCTCTTTTAATTGTATATCTGTATTGTTTTTATTGTACACCACCCTGAGTCCTTAGGGAGATGGGACGGCTTAGAAATCCAATAAATAAATAAATAATAAATAAATAAACAAACAAACAAACAAACACAAGCAACTGTGAGCTAGAAGAGAACAATGCGGATATTAAATGATTATTGTAGAATGCTAACATCTGGCTGGGCTTCCCCTATCAGAGATGTGTCCTATTGGGTTTCATGTGTGGCATCAGTCATAACCCTTGAGAAAGGTTTGAGTGTAGTGATTGTTATCTGAGATAGTTAATTGGGCTCCAGCAACACTACTCCACAGATTAGCAGACCCTGTTTGCTAGGTTGGGACAATCACTTTGGACTGTTGCTATTATTCCAGCTTCCCTGATCCATAGCAACCTCCCTGCCTACTTCTGTTGGTCTTCAAGTATTCTGGGGTTGCTATTCATTGAAGGGAGCTGGTCACTTGGCCCACTCCATTCAACTGCCTGTCTGCCCCATAATGATTCATATGGCTTCCAAATAGAATTTGGGTTTGTTCCTAATGGTCTGCTGCATGGTCCAACTGAAGTCCTGGGGCTGCCTGGAACTGCAGAGTGACTGGGGCTTTGGATCAAGTCACATTATGTGGCATCACCTTTTATGGGGTTCCTGCAACTCCACTTGGCTTATAGAAGTTACTGGAGATTGGATACCTGGGAGGAGTTTGATCTTGTTGAGAAAGAGGACAGGGTTCTTACAATTCTTAGCTTGGCCACCTTTGTTTTAGATCCATGCCCCTCATGATTAGAGGTTTAGTCTTGGTGGTGACATCCTTTCTCTTTAAGGAAAAGGATAGTTCTGCTGGCTCTTAAGCATACAATGTCTGTCTTTCCTCATGAGGCCATTTTGGATCCAAGTATTCTGAACAAGTATTCATTTTTTAAGGGAGGGTTGTGGAGAAGGTAGTTGCACGGTAGCACCAAGGAACTCTGGATGATCTGGAACTCTTCCAGTCAGGATTCAGATCTAGTTATAAGATTGATGTGGCATTAATCATACTTATAGATGGCCTAGAGTAGGCTTCCACTTAACCCAAGCGAGACTAAGTAGTTTTGGGTTTTGGAGTGCCACAGTTCGGAGGATCTTCAATCTTCTGTTTTGGATGGGATTGCACTATCCAAAATGAAACCTATACACTATTTGGGGTCCTCTTAGACTCATAATCCCTTGAAGAGCAAGTGGCAGTTATGGCTAGAAGGTGCTTTACCCAGCTTTGTGTTGTGCAGCAATTGTACGTGTTCCTGTACCAAGAGGCTCTACTCACAGTTTACTGATACCCTGATTATTTTCTGATTAGACTATTGCTATGCTCTCTACATGGTGTTGCTCTTGAAGAGCATCTGAAAGCTTCAGCTGATGCATAATGTAGTGGAACAGGTAGTTTATGGGTATCTTTGCTTTGGTACATCTAACATCTCCGCTCTGAAAACTTCATTGATTGATAGTTTGCTTCTGGGTTCAGTTCAATGTGCTGGTAGTGACCTATAAACCCTTCAAGACATGGGGCTGGGATATTTCCAGTACCATCTCTCCCCAGTTGTGCCTACCTATTTAATGAGCTCTAGTGGAAGAGATATGGTTCCATCTGTTAGGGAGTGTTATTTGGTAGTTCCTGAGAAAAATATACTTTTCTTTTTGGTGCCCATCTTCTGTAACATCATTGTCTTGCTGGCTTTCCATAGGCTCTAAAAACTGACTTTATTGCTGAATCTGGGACTCAGTTTGTGTGATGGAGCCCATACCTTGCTGTGCTGATTGTTTCCTTAGTTTCATCTTATATTTATTATTTTTAAATGAAGTTTTTATCTTGTTTTTTCTTCTCTATTAGCTGCCTGCTTAATATGAGCAGCAATATAAACTGAATGAATAAACAAAACAAAATTTACCCAGCTTCATGCATTTGAAATCTGTGCTTGGGATTATGTAAACCAAGTATATATTATCATTGCTATGGTCAATCATATAATTAGCAAAAATGTGTTTAAACTTTACCAAATTCACATTAACACTGGTTTTATAAGATGGGCACCAAAAGGAAAAATGCAGACCCATCATTTTAACTAGGTAGAATGTTTGACCCTTTGCTATACTTCATCCTGGATGGTGCCAATCCATTTTTCCCCCCTCTGAAGAGAACTCCATTTGTGCCTAATCCTTTGTCTAGCCTGTGGATTCTTGGCAGCACAGAAATTCTTGTATGGCTATTTGGATTCTTGCATGGTTGTTTAAGTATTTAGTGCTAGTGCTTAATGAAACCAGAAGTTGTGTCATTACTTCTAAGTATTGTTCACAGAGGAACCAAGCAACTGGATAACCAACAATATATCAGTGCATTGTAATGAGTGCATATTGTGCTCTCACATCATTTTATACATTGTTTTAGCATTCTGGCTGGGTAATTCTGGAAATATAAGTCATACATCTTAAAGCTGTTGATGTTGAAATATGCTGTTTAGAGTAGCAATAGCAATAGACTTAGACTTATATACCACTTAACAGTGTTTTACAGCCCTCTCTAAGCCGTTTGCAGAGTCAGAATATTGCTCCCAACAATCTGGGTATAAGCATATTCTTTTAAAGAAATGCCAATTATTGTTCACCATTAAAGAAATAGCACTATACCACTTGCTTTATTTTGGCTTGAATATCTCAATGTAAAACACTGGTATCATTATCTAGCTTGTACTATAATTTAGCAGGCTATACAAACCATATAAGGCAGACCGGTGAAACAAGATCCCATTTCAACCTGAAAGCTGGATTTCCTGAACTAGCTTCAAAAGACTTCATGTGTTCTCCAGGAATTAGCCTTGCTCCATGTTCTAAGCACATGAGACTGTAGGAAGGAGTGCATGGTTAAGAAAGCCTAGGTTCATTTATAAATAAATCTAATTTGTGCCATTGAAGAACTATCATATTCAGCTTTTTCTGAACCTAGTTTACTCCTTAGGTAGCAAAAATAAAGTCTTGCAATCCACATGAAAAGGACTTGCATAGTGATATGCATCTTACTAAATTTTTCCCACTCTTCCTAAAGTACTATAATGATCGTGTTAACTTAGTGCAGTTGGCAAGATCTGAAAAGGGTGCAAAGATTGTGAGGAAATCTATAACCAATCCATCCTGAAGTGTTTGTACTTAAATCCCAAATCAAATCCAACAAAGGTAAACTATTTGGATACTTGGCTGCAAGAAACCAGGAATCCTAGAACCCCAAGATTAAAATGAATTCAAAGTAAAACTACCTTTAACCTGGTTATCAGCTGGAAAAAGACCTGTTCTTGCCACAGTCTGTTCATCTGTTAAGTACAGGCAGTCCTCAACTTACAATAGTTTGCTTAGTGACCGTTCAAAGTTACAACAGCACTGAAAAAGTGATTGATGACCAATTTTCACACTTATGACCACTGAAGCATCTTCGTGGTCACGTGATCCCAAATTCAGTTGCTTGGCAACTGATTCATATTTATGACAGTTGTGGTGTCCTTTTGCAACCTTTTGACAAGCAAAGTCAATGGGGAAGCCAGATTCACTTTTTTTAAAATTCATATTTATATGCCGCCCTTCTTCAGAGACTCAGGGCGGCTTACAATTTTTGGAGCGCAACCCAATGCTCCCAGCAACAGCCTTCATTCCATTGTATATGCCTGCTTATTACTAAGCGGCATTTTTACAAAATCAGCTTATTGCCCCCAACAATCTTGGGTCCTCACTTTACCTACCCCGAGAGGATGGAAGGCTGAGTCAACCTTGAGCCTTAATGGTTAACAACCATTAAGCCAAAAAAACCAGGAAGTTATTCTGTTGCAAAAGAATCTTGTGGTGCCTTAAAATCAACAGAACCTTAAAAATTAACATGTTTATTATCACATAAGGTTTGTTTATCATAAGTTATGACAGGAGATACAGAACACTGATCATGAAAAGCAACAAAAGTTGTATAGTCCAACTTTGTTCAAAATACAGTGTATAATTATCCAATTATCTCACTTGACTCAAAATACTGTCAAAAAGCTTTTGGAAACAAGCTATTACTTATGATCAAAGCCCAAAGTGTTTGTAGTTTGTGGCAAAGGAACCAATTCCTGAAGTTAAGCTTATCTTGCTTACATGAACTCATTCAATGTAGCTTACTTGCAACTACTTTCATCCAGGATGTTTTTTGAAACTTTCCAAGTTTACTATCCTATCCTGGAATTGCTCACTGTTCTTCCATCCAAGTACTGACCAGGTCAAACCTTTCTCAGCTGCTTTCAAGATCAGCCAAGCTTCACCAAAGTACTACCACCTAGGAAGACAATTACTAGAGGCACAATAGAGGTTTAAAAATAAATTATGAATGTGATGCAGACAAGCAGAAAGTTTTTTCCCCCTCTCTTCGGATACTAAGATTGGAAACAATAAATGTCATTACGTTAACATGGCTGTTTGAAAAAACTGGTAAATGGACCTGCCAACCTCTGTTACAAACAATAAAGAAAACTTACTGTGTGTAAAGCATTAGCATATATTTGAATACTATCAGGAAGCAAACAAATTGGGAAGGTCAACATCAATATATTCAATCTTATAAGTTTCCAAGAAACATTTGGCTCAGCAACAGAAGGCTCCTTAATAATGCTATGCATTTGGAGTCAGCAAGGGAATTTTTATGTTTGCACAAATATATCTCTGGAAGGTTCCAAAGTTGGTCATTTTTTAATCTCTGTAAATAAATATTCAAAAATCCTCAAAAAGGGCCCAGGAGGCTTGCCTTGCACAAATCTTGGCTGGAAGAATGTTACAAGGGCACTGCGACAAGATGTAGAAAGGGTTTGATACAGGAGCATTTGATATAAGAGTGAGCATTTGATATATTTTGCTGCATAACAAAATGCCAGTTCACACAAGATGGCTGCGGTCCAACAACCACTGTATAGCCATCTCTAAAGAAGTATGTGTATGCCAAAGTTATACATATGAATATAAAAGATTGCTTTATTTCACAAGCTGCATAGTGAACTACTATACAGGTGCCAACGTTACTAGCTAGCTACTACACTGCTTTATTTAAAATGGTCTCTTTGGTGTGCTCGCCAGCTACAAGAATGAAGCTGGATGAACATCAGGATCAAGAATCACACCTTTTCTTCTACCAAACTCTTGTCTGTTTGTAATTTTGTTTGCCGCCTGATACACTGGTGCTGCTAATGAGAACTTCAGCCTTGTCCAGTACTAATGGCTATTGATTTACAAACATTCTACATTATCTTTGCTACAGCAGAGGCAACTTAATGGTTTCTGAGTCTGTTTAATAGTCTTATCAGCCACAGTGCCATGACAAATTTTGTGTGAACATACCACACATTCGTTTCCCACATATATCAATTAAAACCTTCCACAGATTGCCTGGCAGAGTAAAACAAATGATGTCAGAGTTCTATATTACAACCCACTGGTTCTCATTTTACATGTTTTCAGCCACAAAAGTATAAAACGAGCTTCTATAAGGATAAAGCTTGGTTTTCCTCCCAAACAACTGACAATGCACTGGTTGTTTTTATTCAAGCTATTCAAAAGCACGCCTGAGGTTCAGCCCAGCTTTCCAACATCATCTATCATGATCACCAGCAGGGATGGGATCCGACCGGTATAACTACTGGTTCTGTTGCTCTCGCTCGCAAGATGCAAGTCGCTGAGTGCAATTTACGACCTGCTGAGCTGCCCGGACAGCTGAGCAGTGCTGCGTGCAAGTGCGCAGCGGTTGAAAAAGCCCTTTTTTCCTGCTTTTTCAACCACAGTTGTGTCGCGCAAAGCAGCTGCGGTTGAAAAAGCAGGAAATAAAGGTCAGGTAAAAGCCCGGGCGGGCAGGTGGGCAAAAACAGCAGCAGACATAGAACTGGTTCTATGTATGCTCTCTGTTTGCTGCTTTTCAGAGCAACCGGTTCTACAGAAGTGGACAGAACCGTAGAATCCCACCCCTGATTACCAACCTTTCCACCTCTCCAGCTCCTGACACAGATGACAACATTGGTGTGGATAGAAATCAACCTGCTACCCTTTAAAATCACTTGTCTTCCTAACACAGTATTATTCCAGAGCATAATGGGAAATAAAAAAGGTTGTTTTCAGACAAAGAAGTTTTCATAGCAGGCAGCCACAAGATTTTGAAGACACTGAAACTTCAATAGCTGTCCAAGGAAGCGATGTACTTTGGGGTTTTAAAACCTCTACTAGGAAGCAAAATATGATATCACCCCAACTTCTGCCACATTCTGTCTCCATCAGAAATAGTTCATGCTTCTAAGTTCCTTATCCATCTTCAAGATATACAAGATACTGTATATTATTGAGGCATCACAAAGGATAGGACTTTACACATGTATATCGTATGGGTATGTCTGTATACACAAAAACCTGAATGACCGTATGCAGCTGGTATACAAGTCAAAATCACAACTAAATATCTTTGTGTACAGAAGTACAACTATGCCAAAACCTATCCTTCAGCTTCCTGAGCTATTTTCTTTCTCTGTGAAACAGATAAACAGTAGCATCTGTTTATCTCATTTGTGAAGTATTTTATCATTCCTGTAGTGTTTTCCTTAGGTTTGTTTCTAGCCTAGAATGCTGGAGGTCATAATTTTGTATTTTGCACACCTTTCAATTACTTTGCAGCTGCCCTAACTCCCTAATTCTTGATGTGAAATGATCCCTTGGCAGGAATCATCAAATAACATATAAACCATGAGAAACCAGGGAGACAGACTGGTGAAGAAATAGCTGAACAATGAAGACGGGATGCTGATGCATGTATGAATGGATGCAGGTTTCACAAATAAAGAAAAATCTTCTAATCCTACCCACCCCCAATTACCATTTTCTTCTCTGAACATCTAATTGAAGAATAGTTGAAAAAAATGCAGAAAAAATGTTCAGCCCAGCACTGAACATGAGGCACATTGAATTTTGTTGGAAATAACATTGCTGTGATTGAAAAACACCGCAGCCTCATAGAGTATCAAGATTGAAAGTACCTTTGGAAATTATCTAGTCTGGTCCCCTATCCAGTGCAGAAATTTTCTGCTATAACATCTCCAACTGACAGCCATTCAAACTTTCTTTAGACATTTCCAGCAAAGGAAATTCTACAACCTCCCAAGCAATCTCTTTAACAGTTAAACAGTTCTTCCCATGTCTAATCAAAATTTATTTCCTTTAATTTAAATCTATTGTTTCTTGTCTTACCTATTGAAACAACCTTGAACAAGTCCACCTTATATATATTTCATCTGAAAGCCTTTTGAATGCTTGAAGACATGTCTCCCATTGATCTTCTCGGTGTTAAACCTACCCAATGTTTCCAACCATATTGGAAGACCTAAATTTGCTCTAGCATTTTTCTTTCCACAGGGTGCAGAGTTTATTTTAGTCCCTTGCTCCAGTTTAATTTTAAAAGGCTATCTGGATCGTTTTGCTGAACAATGAGTGCATTCTCAAGATTAAGTAGCCCTATACCCCATGATTATTTTTCAACATCAGAACCATTTTTAATTCCTAGAGCTAGGTTAAACCATCTGTTAAACAAGTTGTGACCCCCATTTTTCTGTCCTTCTTAGAAAGAACAGTAATCTGCTTTAGTCTTTAGATCAAAGTATAACTTTTATCCTGAAAACAATAGATGAGCCACTATTGTTCTCCAAAAGTACCAAGATTGTTATTCTGAATACTATTTTAAAAAGGTGTTAGAATGCATATTCTTTTGACAGCCTGTCAGCATGGTAAACTTAACCTTGGCTTGAGAACAATCCTGCTTTTCTTCATTACCTCTAACTTTTATATTCATTGTTTTTCTAAACAAAACCCTCCACCTGCAAAAATAAGTCCAGATGCAGCCGCAGATGGGAAGAAATCTATGGATCGCAAATATCTATTTTAACAAAAAGGCCTAAGAGTAAAAAGCATCAGTTTTTCCCAGGTACATAAAATATTGCTACACAAAGAAGCTTATGGAGTTGATTACAACAAAAATAGTCCATTGAATGAAACAACATTTGAATTATGCAATCTTGCAACCTCCATGTCTGCTGAGAAACACAAGATATGACGGGAATATCTGGAGGAGTTCAGATAAGACATCTGATTTTTATTGTTTACTCCCCTATCTATCTACTACAACTGTGTTTTCCTAACTCCCATCTCTACTTTCCAAATTCCAAAGACGTATAACAGCAATTTCAAATGACAAAATACAGAAGGCAGCCACAACTGATGGTCCATCATTCCTGATGCAGGACATGGAAAACTGTCTTAAATCTCAAGAAGACAGATCTACTTGAATGTTATTTAAAAAATCCTAACAACAAAAGCTATTTCAACAATAGATCAATAAATCCCAAATGAATGGCAGGGAGCTTCCTTTCACTAGAAGTATTCAGGCAGAGGCATACAACCATAGGCATCTACCAAGGGAGAAAAGTAGCATCAGCCCTTTTGTACATGCATTGTGATCCTGTACACAGATACAAGAGATGGAGCTTGCACTGCCACAGCAATATGACTTTGCCATCTTGCTGAAAGGCTATTGTCCTGCAGATGCCTCTGTTCATAGCATCTTTTGGTGCTGCTTAACTGGAATTCTTACACTGAGATTGGACATGGTAGTCTAAAAGAACTTTTCCAACTGTATGATTCTAAGAGCATTTCCAGATTGCCACAATACTATATCCACACCCTTCCCATCTAAGGCATTTGGAGATGACCCACAAATGATCTTTCAATCACAAGGATGTTAAGAAGCACAACCACTGTTGTGCATATCTCCATCCTTATTTTGGTGCCATTTTTTTAGTCCAGTAATATGCAAAAAAAGTTGTTTCAATGAACAAATGTTGAAAACTTTGTTTTTTCCCCTTGAATAACCCAAGGAAATGCAAAGAGGCAAGAATTTCTGTAAAGGGGGAAATGAGCCATCTAATCTCTCCATTAAGCTGAAGTGAGTAAGTGCATGTTCAAATAATAATAAAAAGAAGTCCAGTTTTACTAGAGCAGTTCACAGCTGAGCTACAAATTATCAAGCTCAGTCTCAAGGCACAGCCGACATCCTTACAAAGATCTGAATCTGCTTTTGTGTCAATGCAGAGTTCTCAGGTAGTAGAGCTTCAAGTACAATACAATGAGCATTTTATTAGATTTGGACATGGCACAGACCCACCCATGAAGAAACACTTCTTATGAAGCTCAGTATGGGATCTTGTCCTGGAGAAAATCTGTGTGGTCCCTAAAAAGTTGCTCCCCCCAATTCATAGCCCATAATTAATCAATGCCACCTTTGGGAAACTTACTATTATTTTAATTCTACTTCCAAAGAGCATGAAATGAGGACTTTCTGACTTTCTGAATGAAAAATATTTCTGCATCATAATAAAACTGCTTCAAACAAAAAAGCAAAATATTTGTGCAAATGAAGGCCATTTAAGTACTAGTAGCTTGGTATTACTTTCCTACTGCTAGCTCTCTTTTTGCAAACTAATTTTTTTTTTAAATTACATTTATATGCCGCCCTTCTCCGAAGACTCAGGATGGCTTACAATTTTTGGGATACAACCCAATGCGCTCAGCAACAGCCTTCATTGCATTGTATATGCCTGCTTATTACTAATCGGCATTTTTACAAAGTCAGCTTATTGCCCCCAACAATCTTGGGTCCTCAATTTACCTACCCCGAGAGGATGGAAGGCTGAGTCAACCTTGAGCCTGGTGGGATTCGAGCCTGCACTAATTGCAGGCAGCTGGAACTAAGTGCTAGGCATTTAACAGCCTGCACCACCAAGGCTGTTATATAGCAACTGTGCTTCGTATGACTTTTCATCATGACCTCAAACTCTTTTGTGATTCTCATATAACTTTTTATCATTATTTCAGACTCTTGCTATTCTCCATGGATTCCCATGAGAATCAAGCAATTCCAGCTTAAATGTAGTTTAAATGTAGTTCTCTATAGTTCTTCAAATCCATATGTGACAGCATAAATTGCCTATGTGGTTACCAGTGGTGGGATTCAAATTTTTTTACTACCGGTTCTGTGGGTATGGCAGGGGAAGGATACTGTAAAATCTCCAATCAGAGGCGGTATTTGCCGGTTCTCCAGACTACTCAAAATTTCTGCTACGGGTTCTCCAGAACTGGTCAGAACCTGCTGAATACCCACCTCTGGTGGTTACCCTCATAAATGGTAACAAAAATCACTCTACAGAGCTGTTACTTCTGGATACTATTATTCCTTGTGGAGCTTCAAACAACTATTGAACCACATAGCTGAGCTTCTGATTGAGGCAATATGTGACAGACACGATCAATTATCATGAACAGTTTGTTTATTTTTGGAGACTCTCCACATCAAACCAAGCAAGTTGCTACAGATTTCTACGCTGTTCGCATTTGGTCACTGTCACCCAGAAAAATATATTGCTGCTGTGGTAATTACAGTTTACTTTACTCACATTTAATGGACTCCAACTCTGTTTATTCATCTGAACAAATACAGCAAATGTGGTTCAGTCTGCAATAATTGTGAAAGGCTCAAACAGCTATGAGTTGATGAGGAAGACTTATATAATGTGAGGCCAATAACATACTTTTCAGGAACCTGTTAAAAGTTTTGGTAGCCATAGCCTACCCTTTAGCAATTAAAAGGACAGGACACAATTTCATTTTCTACTGTCAGGACTAAAGTAAAGCAACTACCAAAACAAAATTTCAAGATAAAATTATAACTTTGAAAAGAGTTTGGGCTGTCACAGACAATTGTGCTGTAAATTTTCCATTTCAAGGTCATTCAGCGCCATCTATGGGCCAGTCATAAACATTTAATTCAATATTTTCAGTGTTTGTGTGCCTTGGAAAAGGGAAAAACGGGATTTCCCAAATCAAAACTTTCTAGAGTTTTATTCATTTTAAAAATTCCTTTTTGTTACCACACAAATGGTGAAAATATTACATGAAGTATTTGCACTGCTTTATAAAGCCTTAGTAAGACCACACCTGGACCAGTTTTGGTCACCACATTACAAAAAAGATGTTGAGACATTGGAAAAAGTGCAAAGAAGAGCAACTAAGATGACTAAAGCCCTGGAGACAAAAGCATACGAAGAACAGTTGCAGGAATTGGGCCTGGCCAGTCTAGAGAAAAGGAGCAGGGATGACGTGATAGCAATATTCCAATGTCTGAGGGGCTATCACAGAGAAGACGGGGTCAACTTATTTTCCAAAGCACCAGAAGGCAAGAAACAATGGATGGAAACTAACCAAGGAGAGGAGCAATCTGGAATTAAGGAGAAACTTCCTAACAGTGAAAACAATCAAGCAGTGGAAGAGCTGGTTCAGAAGTTGTGGGTGCAGGAGGTTTTTAAGAAAAGACTGGACAGTTGTCTGAAGTGGTATAATTGAGCAGGGGATTGGACTACAAGACCTCCGAAGTCCCTTCTTCTTGGTATTACCTCTGAACATTAGGACCACCCCCCACCCAGTCCTTGCCTTTCTGCTTGCCCATCCTTCCTTTGTCTGCACTTTTCACCAGAAATCCCTGGTTCCTTTTGTTCTTCGTTTTTAGCCTACGCAGTTGCCCAGGCAACCAGACAAGGGATAGCGATTCCGTTCCTCATAGCCCTTTTTGCTTCATTCCTCTGGGGCTTCTTCCTTCACCAGTTTTATTCGCTTAAATTTTTCCTTCACACAGGTTGTCCTGGCTATGCACTTCCCCTTCTGTTGTGCCATTGTGGTGGAAATGGAAGAATTAGGGGCACACCACTGTTATTCACCACATGGTTGATCCACCAACTAATACACTGCAACACAAACAAAGTATTGTCTATTGTCCACTGATGCCCATGCTGGTAATGCTTTCACATGACCTTCAGATATGAATCCATTGTTTGAGGGACCAATATTAGCGAATGGCAGGCGCTATGACACATTTGGTGCAGCTCTTTGCAGAGCTCCACTGCCTCCTATTTTTCAATGGGGATCCACTCCTTCTATATAGGATTATATGATCAGCAGGGGTTCCATTGCTATGCTTACTGTTTCATTTTCTGTTGTGCGTCCCTGACATTCAGTGCAGATCAGTTCCCTGCAGGGCATTGGATGAGGAGGACCTTGTCAAAGACAAAGCCATCAAGCTCCTTCTCTCTCAATAACATCACTCCCAAATAGGCCTCAACCCAAAAGCTAGCACCAAACATTCCTGTTCCAATTCTCAACATAGTTTTGAAACTAATGAAAGTTCTGGGTTTTTCTACTGTTCTTTACCATTGCTGATGGAGCACCACATGGAGGAGTAATAAGACTAGCTCCTCCTGAAAAAACAAAAACCAAGGTTAGGCAAAGACTCAGGAGCAAATCTATTGTGGCTACAGGAACTCTGATGAGGTCAGGTAGATAGCAGAGGTCCCACAAACCAAGGTTTATGATCACCCAGCCACAAAGTGCCCTATGAAAATAAAGACACTTGGGCTGGAATAAGTGTGTACTGTTAAAGACAACACTCAGTCATGGAACTGCCTTGCCATATGCCCATATTTCTATCACATTCATCTCATCGTATAGGGTAACTAGTGTGGTGCTAGTTGTGGTGCATGAAGCACCAGCCATAGATGGATAGGACCATGGATCTATCTTCACCATGAGACTTACTGGTAGATATGAGCCAGCAGTGTGCTGCAGCTGCCAAAAAAGCTAATGCAGTCCTAGGCTGAATCAACAGAGGGAATAGTATCAAAGTTATGTGAAGTGTCAGTACCACTTTATTTGGAGTACTGTTTCCAGTTTTGGGCTCCATGATACAAAAAAGATGTTGAGACTCTAAGTAAAGGGTGCAGAGAAGAACCACAAAGGTGATTAGGAGATGCAGGAACTGAGTCTATCCAGTCTAACGACAAGAAGGACCAGGTGTGACATGATAGCAATCTTCCAATATTCGAGGGGCTGTCATGCAGGAGAAGGGTCAACCTATCCTCCAAAGCACCTGAAAGCAGGACAAGAAGTAATGGATGGAGAGATCCAACCTAGAACTAAGGGGGTGGATTTCTGACATCAAGAACAATTCACCAGTGGAACAGCTTGACTCCAGAAGTTGTGGGTGCTCCATCATTGAAGGTTTGTAAGAAAAGACTGGAGAGACATTTGGCTGGAATGGTATAGGGTCTCCTACTTGAATAGAAGGTTGGACTAGAAGATCCCTTCCAATTCTATTATTTGGAGAAAATGTTGTAGCTGTTGTAAATAGCCCTGATCTAGGGAAGAACAAAATGAAAAACATCTCTCCACAGCCTGCAACAGTACCACTGAAGTACCTCCAGAAGGTACTTTCCACAGATAAGACAGTGTTGATCAGTGCTGCTTGGGATATTCCTAGGGTATTGACATTCAACTGGTAGCTCAGTTTGGTGGTCTTTTGGGAGGCACCAGCATGCCTGTACTTCTGCTGCCATCTGCTGCTACATTTTCTTCTTGTTGCTGAAGAACTACCAGAGCCACCCTAATCCACTGTCCACAGCACTCTTTGTCCATAGCTCAGCTGCTGTACTGGTCATTCTTCTGGCTACAAGTATCCTTAGAGTTTCCAGATCTGGAAGTCACTGAGGTGCCCCAAAGAGAGTCATACTGAGCAGGATCCAGATAATGATTCTTACATGGGACTTGTTGTCTCCCCATCGTGCATAAGGCACGTATGAGTGCTATACAAGGCAGTGGTGGCGCACTGGTTGGAATGCCGTATTGCAGGTTAATTCTGCCCACTGCCAGGAGTTTGATCCTGACCAGCTCAAGGTTGACTCAGCCTTCCATCCTTCTGAGATCAGTAAAATGAGGACTCAGATTGTTGGGGCAATATGCTGACTCAGCAAACTGTTTACAAAGAGCTGTAAAGCACTGTGAAGTGATATATAAGTCTAAGTGCTACTGCTACTGCTATACGCACTGGATTGAGGTGTAGCTTAGTTGGGGATTCTTTGTGATGAAACTTTTGTCTGACCCATTCCTCCAAAGACTGTTGCTGCTGTGACACCAGGAAGAAAAATTTAAATAAGTCTGCTGGCCACAAAAAGATATGCACCGTATTTACATTTGTCTGTGTAACACAGCATTTTCCTGCAACTAGAATAATGTATGGATGTCAGTAAATTTCCATGCCTTTGTTTTCCTCCCTTTCCAGCAACTCTTTAGGAAAGGATTCATTCCTCAGTATCAGTAACAGTAGAATAAGAAGAGAATAGAAGCTAAATTAATTAGAAATATATTCTGAACCACCAGATGGCGCTGTAGTCATTGAGCAGCACACTGCAAGTTAGTAAAAGCTAAATAAATATTACAGTGTACTGTATTTAGAAAGTTTGTTTCAGAGAAAAAGGGCATTAAACAATAGGATCTTATTACATATCAGGCTTAGTGGATGTTTTTTAGGGTTTTTCTTTTTAAAAAATAGTCTTGTCTTCTGACCTTGAAAAAGCAATCATGTGCAGCATTTGCAAATGTACTGTTAAAAGAAAGATCAGATGTAACTACACTAAAATTAACAAATATACACCAATCCTTTCCCTGCTTTTATCTTAGCAGGTGGGATGGGGTTTATTTATACTCATAATCCTACCATAACATATTCCTACTCGGCATAGTTTTCTGGCCACACAGAGAGCAACAATCTGCTGTGAACTGAATTCACAGTGGAAGGTAATTTCCTGCCCAGCCACATCCCAAACTGCATCCATATTGCCTAACTGCTAGTGGCATTTTAAAATTGTTTCGGCATAAACCAAGATTATTTGCTTAAAACATTGCTAATACAGTCTCCCACGCCCAAAATAAAATCAAATATCAGATCAGCTACTTTAAAAAAGAATAATTAGGTAACTCTATGTTCTCAGACTTAAGCCATAATACTGCCCAAAGAATAGGATTTCTTCTGAGTGTGTTTGTATTCCCATTGTCTCTAAATCTGCTTCTTTTTTCCTTATCCTTCCTTTCTTTTCTTTCATCTAAGATTATCTTATAATGTCTCATCATTTACTATGGTTATTGGTTACAAAACCAAAACAGAAAACCAGACACTGTTCCATTAGACTTCCATATAAACAGTCCCATATACAACATAGAAATTGGACTTTACAGATCTTCCAATGAGACTTGCAGAAGGCAGAACAACAACAAAAAACCCTGACATTGTTCCAGTTCCTTGGATTATTTGTTTGTTTGTTTGTTTGTTTGTTTATTTATTTAATTGGATTTATATGCCGCCCCATCTTCGAGGGGACTCGGGGAGGCTTACACAGAAATGTATAAACAATAAATACACCTTTATCAAATTGTCTAATCCAATTATAAAATCTAATTAAAATACCCTTAAATTAAAATTCCCAACCCTGCTCAGTCCTGGCCGGCCTG
The DNA here is from genome assembly GCA_009733165.1 of Naja naja. Taxonomy (NCBI): domain Eukaryota; kingdom Metazoa; phylum Chordata; class Lepidosauria; order Squamata; family Elapidae; genus Naja; species Naja naja. The sequence continues at coordinate 252,361,758 of CM019148.1, read as the reverse complement.
TACTGTACTGATTATGACCTTCACTTATTCACATCCTTATTTCCATGAAAGGAAAAGAGTTGATCTCTACAGATCTGGAAACAAGATCCATTTGTCAATGCTGTTGTCATCTCCATGGATAATTGCCCGAAATTCCTGCTAGGCCTACTATTTATTGGTCATTTGGGATGCCGATTTTTTTTTTTAATAGCAACTGGATGTGACCAGCCAGTCATATCCAGGAAGATGAAACTGGTGGAATTGTAAGCTCTTTCAAACAGTCCTGTGAGCAATCCCTTGACTCAAAGTAAGAATATTCATTCATTACATCCAATGTATATGGCTGCCCATCTCAAAGATAGAATTAAAAATAAAAAAACAGATTAACATTATAAAAATAATAAATAACAAGTTAAGATAAAGCCAAATAACACCATCAATATAACCAAGATACAGGTTCAACCACACAATCAACAAAGCAACAAAGCCAGATTTTTAAAAAAGTCTTATGGGAAGCCAACAGAGCTGGGACAAAGCTAATCTTCAGGGAAATTATGTTGCAGAGGGCCATCAGCATAACAGAAAAAGCTCCACACTCCCTCCACTGCCTGCCAGAGGGCATTCCCTAACAAATGAGTCCATGCCTCTCCCTTTGGGTCCCACAAAAAGGATCCAAACAGTTGGGGAGAGATGGTCCTGCGAGTAAGGCAATAACCCAAATGGCAAATCACCTGGGAGACAGCAAGCAGGATTAACACTCTCTCGTTTCATGTCCTTAAGCAATGTGCAACAGCATCAGGGCAGGTGGCGGGGAGGGCAAAATCTGTCCTCCAACACCTTAACTGCTGGACCACACTCTCTTCCTATTGAGACAGGGATTCCCCTGCAGAAGGGAATTAAGTCAGGACAGCCATGCCCTTTAACCCCTCTTGTGCTGTAACCTGAGATGCAGCCCCCAAAAAAGAGATGAAAGGAAATTCATGTCAACACAAGGGGGATTACTGCTCTCCTTACTGCTGATCTGACCTTTAGAATTCAACATCAGGAAGGCCAGCTACAAAGACTGTCTCATTTTTTTAAAGGGGGGAGGGTACATTTTTAATGGCAACTGAACAAAGGGACAGCATTCACAATGTAATACAAACTCTGGTGTCGAGGAAATGAACAGCAAGCCCAGTTTGGGCATCTGGTCATTTCTTTTCCATTTGACCTCTTTTTGTCTCTTTCCTTTATGGAACCTGGTTATCATCTGGAGAAGAGATAAACTTGAAGGAGGAATGAAAGAACAGTTAAATAAACATCAGCATAGCCCTGGGAAAAAAGAGAGGGTGAGAAAGACACTCAAGATAACCCTGTCTTGATTACACTTGGGCAGAGGAGGCACACCAAAAAATGGGGCAGATGGAAACTCTGGCAAGTTTTCAAGATATTATTGTTATTATATTTCTATCTTGCCTTTCTAAGTCAAGATGGCATCCATAAAGGAGAATTCCAGTAGTCCTTCGGGTGACTGCTTCCTGGCATGGCCTACCTGAAAGAGCTGACCTCATCAATCTTAAAAGAATAACAAAATGCATTGTGGCATAATGCAGCAAATTTAATTTTAGTAGGGAATTGACAGGTCTCATCACAAACATTTCAAGAATTATAAATAAGTATAACAAAAAGCAGTTAGGAACATTAAAAAAAATGAAGAAAACATCTACTGATCTTGAATGTAGTACAAATCTCTTCTTTTGAAGCCCCACACAATGGCATTTGAGCTCCAAGAAGTATTTTCTCCATTCATTCTCCCTGGAAACAATACAATCTCTCTTTACAGTTCATATGTAGCTTCAATTCTTAGCACACTTAAAAGAAAAGTTTGGTGAAGATTAAGATGATAAGTAACAAGATGTCTATAATCCAATCAAACCACATTCTGCTTCTCTGCTCCTAATCAGAGGTGAAATTATGGGTTTCATTCAGAACCATTAATCAAGTTGCCTAGGGATGATGTGTGTTTGTTCCTGGAGAGAAGCAACTTTTCACCCAAATCCTTAAGACCCCTACCAGAATGTACCAGATTCATTAACACTTGTATCTTGCCCTGCTATTATTATAAAAGGAACTATTCTCTCATAACAAAGTAAAAAAACAGAAAGCAAAGAGAGACAGAGAAGACAATGATTTCAAATGCCACCTCAAACTAATATAAACAAAATCACTTCCACAATTTGGTAGATCTGAAAACAAATGGATACAGGAGAATCCTACTTCGGATGATGAACACTAACAAAGTCTTGTGATGGTCCCCTCCAACCCATAAGGTATGAAGAAAGATCTCCATATCACGTGCGGGGAGATGATGAGAGGAGTAGTCTTTTGATTGCCCTCATGATCATTTTCATAAGTAGTCTAAGGAAACATTAGGTATAAATGCAACTGAATTGATATTGCTACTACTATTACCACTAGTCTACTACTACTGTACTAGGTGATTAGAATTAAGAAGATTCCCCACCCCCAAACTGTTTGGTTTCTCCCACTCTTTTCCCTCAAACAACTTCTCCTCCTCCGAACTGCTGCTTGAAGGATACTAGTGGTTTCTATCATGATGACTGAGGAAGGAAATTATTCTTCCTATCTGAGAAATGATTCCATTTCTTTCATTCCCATGGTTAAAGTTCTGTATTATCTTCTTCAACCAAGACGTTATTGAGTAACTGATTGTTTGGCTATATAATCCCCAATGCGGTTGTCTTGTTTGTATACTTAAGAGAGGGAAATTACATGGGCAAAAGTTCATTATCCATATCATGATCTCTGACCACCTCAACATTTGAGGTTGGTTGTAACACCAGTCAGTCTCTTTTTCTGTTGGCTCCCCAACAGCCTCTTTGAATCCTCCCCTCCTTCATCTTCAGATTTAGATACAGAATGCAAGACAATCCAGCCTGCATCTACAGTCAGTATTTAAGACCAACAAAACCTTCAATAAATTAAGTAGTGACATTGTTGTAGTTTTTGGGTTTTGCCCAAAAAGATCCTGTAGCTCAGGGATCTCCAACCCCCAATCTGCGGACTTGTATCGGTCTGTGGCCTGCTGTAAATTGGGCCACGCAAGTGGCAGGCAAGCACACAAAGCTCCATTTGTGCCAGCAGCAGGCACACACACAAAACCATCCCCTCCCCCCCGCCACCCCCACTGCCGGTCCACAGAGCTGGAAAGGTTAGGGGTCACTGATGTAGCTCATATCATTTCTTGACTTCCGACTTTTTACTGTTAAACCTTATCTCTCTTTGCAAATCATTTGCTGCCATTCTGCAATGTTCTGGAACAGTGTTTCTCAACTCAACCTTAGGAACTTTCAGATGAGTAAACTTCAATTCAATGAAGTCTACTGACCTTAAAGTTGCTAAGGCTGAGAAACCCTGTTCTAGATCATCTGACTTTGAACCAGATCAGTCAACTCAAAAAATAATAATAATGAATAAATACCACCAGTTTCATTGTTTTCATTAAACTTGATAAAATCTTAACAAACGTGTATATGAAATTTTCTGTACCACAGCGTTCAAGTGAAGCAAAATATTCACTGAACAAATGAAAACAGAGGTAGGAAATGTTTATAAAAAGCAACAGTATTGCAGAGATTTAGCAGCTATTTCTGCAAAATCAACATCTTATGTGTTCTGTGTTCTTACTATTCCATTTCTCATGCTTGTGTTCTGACCTTCTTCCATAATGATATTTTAATCTCACAGCAATCTTGTAAACTAATTTATGCCAAGAGACTTTCTCAAGGCCACTTACCCAATGAACTTCCAACTGACCAGGGAACTGAATCTGACTTTCCCATCACCAAAGCCATCCTCTAAACACATTGTCTATTATACAACATTATCCTAGTCGAGTTCATTCACCCTCTCCTTTTGCCCTTACTCTCACTTTAGAACAAAAGAAATACTAGTAAAAGCAGGCATGTAATTAGTCTCAGCAAGTGTGACATTGTGAAACAGTTTATCTCAACCAATGAATGGGCCATAACTCTAAACCACAAATTGGAAGACTTCAGGCTTTGGGTATCTACTTTGTCTTTATTAGAATGGTCACCAATAAATATCCCCAGCAGTCTCTCAGTGGGAAGGACAAAAAAGTAAAGAAAGGGAAAGGTTCCCTGAGCACAGAACACAGTCCAGTAATTTCTTTTTGCCAGAACTGAATGTTCAGCCTTTTCTCACATAAATCAATCCTGTCCCATCTCACCTTTCCTTTATTTCAGCAAGCAGAGTGGTAATCTTTTAATCTTGCTATTTAAAATACCTGGGAGTGGGGGAACACCCTTCCTGGAAAGTGGCTTTCCATTTACCTTTCCCAACCTTGGCAATTTGAAGAAATATGGATTTCAACTCCCTGAATGTCCCAGCTAGCAACTGGCTGGGGAATTCTGGGAGCTGAAAATCCACACCTCTTCAAGTTGCCAAGGATGGGAAACATTGCAGGGGTGTCAAACCGGCAGTCTGCAGGCCGGATGCGTCACGCGCAGGCCACGCCCACCCCAGCTCCACAAAGGGGAAAAAACATTGTGAAACATGATGTGACAACATGTCACCGCAAGTTTGATACCCATGCACTAGATTATACTTAAAGTTGGAGTCACACTTCAATATACAACGAAGAAGCTACATTTGTAAGTCCATGAACATATCCCCTACACACAATCTCACGGGTAAGTGAAGAAGAATAAACTATTGCCCTCTTCAGTTCTGCTCTAGAATCTCAGGAATAATCTAGAGCAGGGATGCCCAACCTTGGCAACTTTAAGACTTGTGGACATCAACATCCAGAACTCCTCAGCCAACTATGCTGGCTAGGGAATTCTGGGAGTTGAAGTCTACAAGTGTCAAAGTTGCCAAGGTTGGACATCCCTGCTCTACAGCATATTTAGGAAGCTTATGAATAAGTATGAAGAGGAAACCTGTGTAGCTTTAGATCTTATTTTATATACCATACTTGAAATAAGTCTGGTTTGCACAGGGCCATGATTTTTCAGAAAAGATATGATAGTTACTAAGGTGCACCTGGAAAGGCTATAGGTACCATGCACTTAATATATTGTGGCAATCAGAAGTCTCAATTCCCATAGGAGAGTTTTAAAAATCACAAGAAACTTTCTGAAAGAGGGAAAAAATTCATTTTACCAGATTCTCCATCCGGCTGGCCACTGCACATTGTTGGATGCCACCCTTAATTTCTGGCCTCAGAAGAGTAGATTTTTCTTCATGCTAGTCAGCAAAATGCAAATCAGCTGTTTCCCACAACTGTATGTGTCACTTAGCAAACCATTTTAGACTCTCCATTCATAAAGAAAGAGAAGCAGACAGACTAAAGGATCAGCTGTTTAAACAACAGAACAACACCTTTATCCACATTCAAAAGCAGGTGCTGATTGGCAAGTCATCTTCTATTGTTTATACCCAGGCATTTGCAATAGGTTTTTCATGTATTATACTTGACAAAAGCCTCTATGAGGTTCAGCTTCTTAAAAATATGCTAACATCCCAAAGCTGATGGATGACTCAGACTGGGGCAACTTCAGAAGACTCAGCCTTCCATAAACTGCAAGTTCTGAGTCCTAGGTCAAGGAGAGGAAAAAATATATTTCTTGATATGGTTCCTTGGATATCTGGGCCCCTTCACCACAGTTGAATAAAGAATGGAAATGCCTTCCTTCACCTAAGACCTGAGACAATAGAGAAAAGAAACCTCAGTCATCAAGCATTACAAATGAAAGTGAGCCAGTTGTGAGGAATATTGGCTCTCTATCATTCAGCCTTGGAGCCCAACATGGTTTTACTGTATAGCAATAAGAATAGCACTTAGACTTATATATACTGCTTCACAGCCCTCTCTAAGCAGTTTACAGAGTCAGCATATTGCCCCCATAATCTGGGTCCTCGTTTTACTGACTTCAGAAGGATGGAAGACTGAGTCAACCTTGAGCCAGTGAGACTCGAACAGCTGGCAGCCAGCAGTCAGCAGAAGTAGCCTGCAATACTGTATTCTAACCACTGTACCACCAAGGATCTATATAACAGATAGGCTCTGCTGCCTCTCTCAGGAATATAACTGCATGTCTGAGATAGGCAACCCAAAGCAAGGGAAATCATACCCCAGGGTCCATAACTCCTTCTACAAACGCTAGAATAAAAGAAGGCTGCCCATCCTCTTCCCCATTAGAACATGTAGGACTCAAGGTTCTCTCAGTTCCAAAGAAACCTCTGAAGGGGCTGACAGAGCATCAATTGTCTTCTCCCCAATTATAATTAACATGATTTTCCAGTTAAAATACTGTTCAGATATTTAAATTCAGTTTCACCAAATCTGGTACCTGACATGCAAATGAAGCTCTAAATCAGGACATCATGGCCTTATGGCCCTCTAAATGTTGATAAACTACATCTCCCAGCTTCCCTCAACTTTAATGGGATTTAGTAACACCTGGAGGGTCATGTGTGCCTCACACTCCAAAGTTGGTCTAATTCTAGGTAGATGATCACTCTTCTTTTGCCTTTCACACAGCAACCTTGAATGCATGATTAAGAAAGCCAATGCATTCATGATCATAATCATCATCTCAAATTTAGTTTTTAAAAAACCCTTTTACATCTCTTATCATTTTTATCAGATAGCAGTATGATTTCTGATTGCACTTCTCATCTCAGCTATAAAAATAGGGACAGACACAAGATGGCAGCAAGTAGATACATAAAACACTTTTACTGGGATTTAATTGTTGTCTAGATTTCTGCGGCCCAAGGCCGGGAGCCTTACTTTCTAAACAAAGAAGCATTTGTTTCAAATATATGGGGAATCCCCCCTTTTTTGGTTTCCTGGGAAATTGGAAGCACAACTGTACATCTGAAAGGAACAGTACTACCCAGAAATACAATTAAATAATTCCAATAATCCAAGATAGGCAAATAACCAAATGTTGTGGATAAAAACCTCACAAATCCTTTTCCACTAATCAAGCTGCTCCTGTCCAAAACAGAGGTTACCAGATCCTGTGTTACTGCCTTACGTCAATTAGTCAAACAGATAAAGTGAAAGCTTGAGGTTAAGCATGTTTATGAGCTAGGAAGGACTAAAATGATTAGCTGAAATTGGAGACAGATGGTATCTTTAAACTTTACTACTTGGGCTGATGGTAATCTCAGTTTGGCCAAAGCCCGGAAATAATAGGTCAGGATTTCAGAAACCAGTCATTTTCTTCTTTTTTCTCCCTGGGCACTGGAGGAAATTGCTACTTTTGAAACAGGTTGTACTTTACTTTTTGATAACATATTGACAGTAATTTGAATCATCAGATTGCAAAGCTTACCAATTATCAGTTATAGGTAGTCCTCAACTTACAATCACAATTTCTGTTGCTAAGCAACACAGTGAGTTTTGCCCCCATTTTATGACCTTTCTTGCCATAGATGTTAAATCAATCACTGCAATTGGTAAGTTAGTAACATGGTTTTTAAATGAATCTGGCTTCCCTATTGACTTTGCATGTCAGAAGGTTGCACAAGGTCATCAAATGACCATGGGACACTGCAACCATCATAAATTCATGCCAGTTGCCATGGTTGTAAGTTGAGAATTACCTACATGTATCTGGATATGTGCTTAAAGCTTTCCCAAAGCAAAATAGAAAAGGTTTTATATGGACTTCAACTCCCAGAATTCCTCAGACAACATGGCAGCAAGAATTAATTTTTCTCTGCACTTGAAAGATATATTTCTGACAACATTTGATTGAGAACATTAATGTAGATAATATGCAGCAATGGCAAAACTAACAGTATATATTCAGAATTTTAACCAAATTTAACCAAGCATGATTACCATACTTCTTATAAGCATAGCCAGTTTGGTCTAGTGGTTAGCCTAGAAATCAGTTCTAGCCCCACCTTAGCTATGAAAGCTGAGTGACTTTGGGCCAGTCATTCTCTTTCTCAGATCAACTTACTTCACAAAATTATTGTTGTGGAGAAAAACGAGGAGGAAGGTATATTGGATATGTTTGCTGTCTTGAATTATTTGTAAAAATAATAAAGGTGGAATACAAGCAAATAAATGAATATATAAATGGCAAAAATAATCACTTATATCACTGAAGTCCCTTTGACTCCAAAGGGAGTCTAAATGTCTACACACATTACAAATTAGCAGATGTATAAAAAGGGAAAAACAGAAAACCAATGGTTTTTTTCATTTCCTCCTTTTTTTCTACTTTTTGATATTCTTAAATTTGCTTTATCTATCTACCTAATGCATTGACATATAACAATACAATGGAGACTTTAATATCAAATAATCAGCTTAAGATCAAAACCATACAATACATCCCTTGATACAATTCAAAGCAATTCATTTTTTCAATGTGATGCTCAACTTTGGATGAAAAAGTCAAATAATTTTATGTTTGTAATATTGATGTCCTAAATTGTAATTAATATTGATAGAATGCTTTTTTTCTCTTCTCCACTGTACCAGAACAACACAATGTATCAAGATTATAACAACATAATAAAAAGAAAAAAAACAAAGGAAAGGAAATTGTATTCAACAAAGAATATAGAATGAGTAATAACAGTTGTACATAAATGGTGAAACATTACCGCAAGTAGATCAATATCATACAATACCTCGTACAATGTTTACCAGAGAGTTTACTGGGGAAATTGAGAAATTTTAAGATTACAAATGCTGCTTTCTTCTTTCAGATGTTTGTTGAAAAAAGGAAAAAAATGAACTCACCTCTGCCTATAGAAGTGAGAGCTGTATGTGTCAAGGAGAGAGAAATAAGATTAATCCAACAGGCATGGCATAGTTAAGCATTACATGTGCTAAAAGAACAGATTGTGTCAAAATGAATAGGTGATAAAGAAATGTGAAGTGACTGACCATAATTGAAATAATTGTTTTGACTGGTTTAGTCATATTGAAAATGAATGAATATTAGATTACAAATCAAATATACAAAGAAAAAAATGGGTGGAATGGAAGGGGGAAACTGAGAACACTGTGGGTAGAAGGAGATGATGTATGGCTTAAAAGGGAGGATGGAAAATGTTAAGAACAAAAGGCAATGGATGAAGCAAATATGAATTTGGTGGTAACAAGAGTAATTTACAAAGGTGTGGTATTAGTGTAAACCAGATCTCTTGTGTTTTCTTTTTCTAACTTCATGCTTTTACTTGGCTATTTCTTTGTTTTCTTTTTCTGTTCTTTGCATAATGTTTGCATAATGTCATACCCAAAATGACATACCATGAAGATACATATGAAGGTATGTTAATATTATTTTTAAAATATCACTAAGCATCTGTATTTGAGCACTATTCTATACATGTCTATTCAAAAGTAAGCTCTGTGTGCCCTGGTTTTTCTCTTTTCTGGGCCCAATTTGAGTTAATGGGTTATTATAAGCCACTTATCTGAACAATTTAGACATACTATTTGCAGAGCTCCTTTTAGACATTTAATTGAAGTAATACAGAGTGGATGAGGGAGGGAAAGGAAGAATTCCAGCATTCTAAGTTTTCACCGAATGATAAATTGACTCTGTTTTACTTCACCTAGGGCTAATTGACAGACCAGAGATAAGGTGACAGGGGGATATGACTGGAATGTGACCTCTTCACACAGTGCTTCCCAGCCCCCTTCCCCATTAATAAATTACCTTCAAGACGGAAAAGGACAGAATGGGATCTGAGAATGTTCAACTAACCAACTTGCTAGGAGAGCTGGAGATAGTTTATTTAACCTTCCATCTATTTGCCTATGCTGTGCAGCTCCACTCATATATTAAATATTTCAGACTGAAAATGGGCATTGGATACACCTTGTTCTTAGCAAAAGTGGGAATTATATTGATTGGACACCTTTGTGAAAATAATTTGTACTTGAGCCAAAATTATCAATTGGCTTTCGCAGAAAACGGTCTTTTTGGGAAGGGGGGGAAAATCCCCAAATAAAGCAACAAAAAACTCTTGCATAACATTTTGATGGTCACAGCATCAGTTATGCAAGAGATCTTTGCCTGTAGTTGGGACTTTGTTTGTTTGTTTGTTTCATTATATATCCTACCTTTATTATTTTTACAAATAACACAAGGCGAACAGTGGTGGGATTTAAATTTTTTTACTATCGGTTCTGTGGGCGTGGTTTGTTGGGCATGGCAGAGGAAGGATACTGTAAAATCTCCAGTCAGAGGTGGTATTTGTCGGTTTTCTGAACTACTCAAAATTTCTACTACCAGCTCTCCAGAACTGGTTAGAACCTGCTGAATACCCACCTCTGGCAGCGAACATATTCAACACAGCTCTCTCCTCCTATTTTCCCCATCACAACAACCCTGTGAGGTGGGGTGGGCTGAGAGTGATTGACTGGACCAGCTCACCCAGCTGGCTCTCATGGCTAAGACTCACAGTTTCTTGCTTTCTAGCCTGGTGCCTCAATCACTTGACCAAACTGGCTCATTTATCTTATAATATTATATTTTTTAAAGTATTCATAAACAAAATGAATTTGTTTCATTCAGAATTATAGAAATCAAAATATTTCTGAAGGCTTTGTAGTTCAATACAAGGAATATGTATTTGTATTTGCATACCAAAAGTACAGTAGATAAATAAAAACCAAATATTTACAGCATAGACCTAAAATGTTAACAATTAAGCTTTCCAATTCTTTCACACGCATAACAAAGCTAAAATAAATCTTTAAAAATTAGTCTATTCAAAATATTAGTTATTACAGCCAGCTGACACTTCTTTTTCAAAACCCCGTGTGAAATTTCTTTGTCGCCCTTGAAAGTAATGCCATTTGGCAAGTTATGTGCTTATATTCATCCAAGAATAGATGTACTGCTAAATTGTGCATGACTGACCCAGTACATTATGACACATGGCAAAATTTGGGAACACAAAATTGTAGAGGAATCTAATTCCACAGATATATAATCTATGCTTTCTACTAGACCAGGGGTGTCAAACTCAAGGCCCAGGGGCCAGATCTGGCCTGCGGGGTGCTTGTTTTCACTGGCAGAGGGTTGCAGGGGGCCGTCACAGCTGAAAATGGAGCTTGGGAGCCCGTTTTTGCTGGCAGAGCACTCGGGCCACCACAGGCGCCCCCGACATGAGTGATGTTGAGCTGGCCATGCCCAGCCTGGCCACGCCCAGCTTGACCCCCAGGAGGTCAAACACAACCCTGATGTCCTCAATGAAATCTAGAGGATTTCTAAAGCACCCAACACAGTGGTAGGATTCAAATTTTTTTACTACTGGTTCTGTGGGTGTGGCTTGGTGGACGTGGCAGGGGAAGGATACTGCAAAATCTCCATTCCCTCCCAGTACATCAAAGAATTTTACATCTGAAGATAGTTCTTAATGTCAATACTGTAATAGTTTTAAAATGGATTTTCCGTCTGAGACTTTTGTTTTAGCTAGATCTCCAAATATATAAAGGAGATTTGAACAGTTTCTATTTCATAAGTCCAAAGAGAGTTTTTGATTCATCTTTCTTTTTTTTTGCCCTGTTGGATGCTTCTTTTTATGATTTTTAGTTAATTAATTATTGCTTATTTCATTGTGTGTTTAATATATATACTATGGACATTTTATTGGCAGAACTGAAATCTGGTGAAAGTCTCTTGACTGGGGTTCACTTTAAGAAACAAATTCAAACAAACGAACAAGTCACTGCCTGCTTCTGTTCTGTTCTGGGTTGTTTTTTGTTTTTTGTTTTTGGAAAGCCTTAGCTTTGATTTCTGAATAAATAATGAAGCAACATATCCAATCAATTGTGTTTCTAGAAAACTCCTGAATTTAAAAAGGTATTGTAATGAACCAATCACTTATAAATATGGTTATGACAATCAGCTATAGAAGAATATGTACATGTATAACAAACTGAAAAGAGTATTCCTATAAGGGTGTGAACAACAGACATACTATATATATATATATATATAGAGAGAGAGATACACATAAGAGACTATAGTCACACTTCATATAATAATTAAAATATTGAAAACCTCAGTAATGCATTACCTAGAGATTCACATGCAGATATTTTTCAAATGTATAACAATAAGTAACAGATATATTATTTCAAATGTGTCTGTTTGTCTGTCTGTCTGTCTATTTGACACAGTATATGTGTGTGTGTGTGTAAGTATATATATTACAGACATTTGAAACTAACAATATATTATTCACTTATAATATTGGATAAATTTCATAAAGATCTAAAACAAATGAATATACAGTCAAAAATAAGATCTATTTTTAATTGAAACACTTAATCTATGAGATGGATGTCCTTATAAATATTGTATGATGAAATAAATACATAAACCGTACTGTTCACTCAGAGGTGGTATTCAGCAGGTTCTGTCCAGTTCTGGAGAACCGGAAGCGGAAATTTTGAGTAGTTCGGAGAGCCAGCAAACACCACCTCTAACTGGAGATTTTACAGTATCCTTCCCCTGCCATGCCCATCAAGCCACGCCCACAGAACTGGTAGTAAAAAAATTTGAATCCCACCACTGAGTTCACTCAAGACATTCTGTGTCAAAAAACTCTTTCATAAATGCAGAGAGCACAGGATCAGCCGCTCTGTATTTTCAGAGCCTTTGACATCCTTTTGTCAGTTAGAAGAGACTAAGTATTTTGTGTACTGTGATCATGTCATTTCTCTGGCATTTCTAAATTACTGTGAATTGTACATTATGTGTCTGCGCGGCTGCTAAACACACTCATATGCAATACTCCATGTTTCCATATCTGAAATGGATCTCTCCTGATGGACTTTCCTCCTGTGAAAAACTGGGCTATGCCACTGCTGTGAAAGAATTAATTCCTTGGTACAGAAGCAGTGAGCTGCCATTCTTGCTTTGGCTCTTGCCAATCTAGTTCAAAAGCATGCAAATTCAAGTAGATAAATAGGTACCACTTCAGTAAGAAGGTAACAGCATTCCATGCGCCTCAGTGTATATCATGCCAGCCACATGACCACAGAAACATCTTCGGATAATGCTAGCTACCTCAGCTAGGAAATGGAAATGAGCACTGCTCCCTAGAGTTGGACATGACTGGACAGGGGAAACCTTTACCTTTTTATAGAAGGACTTGAATCCAAGTACAACTCTTTGCAAAGGTCTCTGATTAATAAGCTGCAGAATGAAATCTACAGTACAGCAAGATCAGAACCTTGCAAGGTTCCAGACCTAAGAGAACATTACATAGCCATAGTTTGATCAAGCTTCTGAAATAAGCCAAATATATTTTAATTATTTTATTTTACACCAGAGTCAAAAGCCCATTTTTTTACACAAGGAATATTTTTTTCTTTTCTTTTTCTTTTTGCAAAAGAAAAAAGAGGTAGGATACTTCTCAGAGGTATTCTCAGGGTGAGCAGTACATAAAAATATAATCACTTCTGTTTCAACCTAACATTAATTAATTTTGCTTCAACTTTTCCTCCCTGAAAATATTTCTGGGTTCCTCTTAAATAGAGAACTTAAAAGCCACATTCAGCGGCCTTACTGATCTACACTTTCTTGAATCCTGTTTTTATTTTTATTTTTTATTATTATTATTATTATTATTGACAGCACATTACTTGCCAGAATATTTTATTTCAACAATACATTATGTCATAGAATGTAGTGCCTTCCAAATATACTGAACTGAACTCCCAGCATCCCCAGTGACTGTGGGCAACAGCAGGCCAATCCAACTGGGAGATGGCATCAAACTGGGGTCCTTGCTTCAAACACTATCTGATTACATTGATATTGTCAGATTGCATCATGCAGTTTACAATCATCAAAAGGTGCAACACAAGCTCAAACAAAAGCCACAAGTTCCAAGAACGCCTAGAGGCTGGGAAAAACTTAGGAGAGCATCCAGGCACATAATGCAAGAACATTAAGCTCTCATTTAATAAGCAACCTTGGCTCTCTCCAACAAATATAGTTAATGAGCCAGAATTGCAAAATAATAATAATTCTCTCAACTCCAGTTAGGACAAGAAAGTCCTAAATTGAAGCAAAAATCACCTAGCAGCCAAACTTAACAAAAGACTTAACAATAGAGCAAAAAAAAGGGGGATGTTTATTTTGTCATTCCACTAGCTCCCCCCATTCTGCACATTTAACAAAGCAGCTGAGGACAAAACTAAAGGAGCCACAATTGACATTACAAGTTCAGTGTCATAAAGTCCTTCTATCAATAATACTGTTTTCACAATCCCTTCATCATCTACTAAACTAGAGACAGTGCAGTCATTTCTTGAGACTGGAGTACAATCAAGACAAAGAAAGCCTCCCATCCCCAAACCGCAAGATCACCAAAATAACAAGTCATGTTGACCTTAGATACTAAGCTTGACTGAAAGACGTAGTGGTCCTGAATTTTGGGATGTGTGTGTGTGTGTGTGTGTGTGTATATATCTAGGAGACCAGCTTTCCCAGAGAGATTCAGCCTACCAAGTCCAGATGAATTGAGAAGACCTGTTGAGGATCCCTTCCCATATGAGATGAAGGAGCTCTTATTTTCAAAATCTTTCATTTCCAGAATGGCTTTGGAGATTGATCAGTATAGAATCACTGCATCAGAAATGTTTTTTATTAATTTGTGTGTCGTACTATTTAATTTTAATTTTAGTTAATCTGAATGTTGTACATCACTATAGTTCTGGTAAATAAATATTATGACATCTTTACCAAAAGTGTATATAATGGATACGTCTAAGTGGATGAATGAAATCATCCTCTGTCCTTTTCCATTGACTGGGGAGCACTAGGAGCTTCTCAATCAGAAGGCAAGGAGTAAGCAAGCCTAGCCGCTACTTAATGGAGAGATAGAGCTGCAAAAAACTGCTCTTCCACCTTCCTTCTTGCTCATTCATTCATTGCTCTATGCCTGCATTCAACAAAAATGAAACTCTGGGGCCTTTGCCTTGGCCAGAAGACAAAAAGCTGATGGATTTAGAGCAGGTGTAGTCAACCTTTTTATACCTACCACCCACTTTTGTATCTCTGTTAGTAGTAAAATTTTCTAACCACCCACCGGTTCCACAGTAATGGTGATTTATAAAGTAGGGGACAAAACCCCTACCATGAAAGCTGGAACACCCACTAGTGGGCGGTAGGGACCAGGTTGACTACCACTGATTTAGAGTATGTGTAATCAGCACAGCAGGTCTATCAACTTAAAGTGGTTATTTATACAGGTAGACCTCACTTATTGATTGCTTCATGCAGCAGCTATTCAGAGTTAAGATGGGCTGAAAAAATAATTTTGTGACCAAGGCACACATTTACCTCTTCAGTCTCTCGGTTATGTGTTTGCTTATGTCCTGTGCCAGAACTGTTTTTGTTTCTTTCTCTCCACCCCAGCATAGAGATTGCTTAGACAAGCTCACTCTTCTTCTTGAGCTGATTTTCTCCCTCCCTAAAAAGTGTCAAATTAAGTAGCTCAGCTTTGTGACCTTAATTAGCTGGCTGGCAGCTGCTACCTGTACCTGAGAAGACTTTAACCCATTTCACACCATTTTTATTTGTCTCCTAATGGACCGGAAGCATGGAATGGGGGAGTGGGCTAGGCAAACAGCCAGCAGCAGTGCATTACTTTCAATGTGTGTTCCTGCTTAGTGTCTTATAATCTCTTCCTCTACAATGAAAGTAAATACAAATACCAATTCCCTTTTTGCTAATTATCCCAGTGCCAGGATGAATGGTTAGAAGGCAAGAAAAAAATGAAGGTGTGAAACTGAATAGTCTTGTCAAATCACAGCTGTGGTCATGTGATTTCTCATTTAGTAACTACTTTGCTTAGCAATGGTGTTGCTGGTCCCAACTGTGGCCACTAAATGAGGATTACCTGTGAACATATTGTGGTCTATTGAGATCTAGTTTCCATTGCAAAACCAATTCAAGAGATCATCATTAAAAGAAAATTAAAACACACTATTAACATTATGAACATTTGGTTATTTTACTTAAAGCATGATTAGAGGCTGCTTATTCATGGACATTTTACCAGTATTAGATTGTATTACCTGATATAACCTCACTTGATATTCCAACATGTGTGCAGTGCATTTTTTTCTACTCCAAGCCTGTCAAAACCCATATTAGATTTAAGCCAAGAAAAAAGCAATAAAATGTAATAATCCAGAGGTTACACAAGCTCTAAAAATTAAGACAACAGAACAAGAGATCCATCTTTTCAAACAAAGCTTTCAGGTACCCATCTATACTACAGGCCTTTTGAACAGATGTTTAATTCTTTCTGTTAGCTCCTTACAGCCAAGCTGACATTTCAGTAAAGTGCCATAATTGGAATTCCCTAATGTAATTTCTTTTCCTCAAAAAGGCCATCCACAAAGAAGTCTGATTTAAATAGGAGACACAGCGGGGGAATGAGATTCATCAACTTAATCTCTTTCTTCAAAAACTGCCTATCAATACAGGAAACTTTTCAGTGCGATCTGAAAGCCTTTATCTAAAGATCTGTTCATGGAAGAAGCATGCATCACGGCTGGGAGGAAAATTAACTGGCAAAGGAAAGGTATGTCTTGTACAGGTGATCTAGACAGCATATGAGTAATACATTCCATAGGCACCACAGTTGCTCAGAGACGGTTCCATGCAGATCGGAGCGTGATAGCAACAGGGTGTGATAAACTCAAAATATTCTGCTCCTTTCTACCCTCAGGCACCCAGGTTCTTCAGAGAATTCTATGGCAAAAGCATCCTAAGTCTCACCTGCCTAGCTTGTAGCCACCAAGCCAACACAGCTCCCATCAGTAGTGCCTGTGAGCCCAGCAGGCATTCAATACATTTCCTGCTTTTATGGCCATACAACTAGCTTGGGCTTATCTTCTCCTTTCTGACTCAGAAGGCTTATGGCCATGACACAAAGAGTCTGATGTTTGAATGACTAAGTATATGCCAAATGTAGCTTGGAGAAGATTCTCCTGGGAAGGTTTCAAACTTTTTTTTTCAGAGAAATGAAGATTATTTCTCTTTTCCTTATCTAAGATCCATAAAAGCATCGAGAGGAAATTGGTCATTGGTAGCCTTCAAATTCCATATCTAAGTATTGTCCTTCACATGTTCCCAAGAGAGTATATTTTCCAGCTGTTCCCCTTTCCACTCTCAACTCATCTCTTAAATCTCCAGTAATAAAGATTAAATGTTCCCCATGGCTCAGTCCCTCCTGAAAATGTACAGGTCAGTTGAAGAACCTCTCTGTGGTATTAATCCTTTAGAAATTATGTACTGTAGCTCCAAGGAGTGGTACATATTGTATTTTTTTTCTTGGCTTTATTGTTCACTCATGCAACGTCTTAAAGATATTTTAGTATTTGCACACTCCTTATAATTCACAGGGGCAGAGCCTTGTTCTGCTTCAAACTGTGCTTGGATCACAAGCCAGCACCCAGCAGTGTTAATAGTCTAAACAATTTCTCTTGGCTTTGTGCCCCACCTGATTGCTTTCACAATTTATTTATTTAGAGCAGCTAGCATATAACTAAGACAGGGCTGGGCAACTATGGCCCCTCTATGACCCATGGACTTCAACTCCCAGAATTTCTGAGCCAGGCTGGCTCAGGAATCCTGGGAGCTGAAGTCCACAGATCGTAAAGGGGCCATAGTTGCCCACCCTTGTACTAAGCAGAGCACCAACCTTCAACATAATCTGTAATTCTGTCAATACCAATGGGCCTTACACAGTTTCAACCCTAGACAATTTCAAGAGGCATTCTTAGGGGCAGGGGAAGTAGAGAGGTTGCACCACACTTTTGTGTTTAGGTCCGCAAATGTCACAGGAACCTACCTGCCCAAGCAAAAGACAAAGATAAACTTGGCTACTGAGGAGAATTCAGGGAGGCAAGATAAGTGTATGAGGAGCAAACTCATCAATTTTCCTTCTGGTAAATGCATATGCTTCCATTTTGGCAATCCATTCTGCTGCAACCTCCCTCACAGTCCTCAAAATTTCACATGTGCTCTCTATTCCAAAAGTTGGGAACTTCTTAAATATAGAATTTGAAATGATATTAAACTAATAATAATAATACCAGAACCAAATTAACTGAATAGAGCTTCTTTTTTCAAAAGGTTCACACACATTCTATCAAGTGACCTTAATCAAGGAACGAAATAGATTTGCTACTTAAATAGGTTCTCATTACTTTTACTCCAGATTAAGACAGCGTGACAGAATTTAAAATACTGCAGCACAATTTTCCATGAGATCTTTTTGTTCCAAGGGCAACCCACAGACTTGCAAAATATTCGCCCTCTTCCCACACTTAGGCAGAAAAAACATATACACATTTAAACTTGTTTACAGAACACAAAAGGCCAGCTGAATATCTGAAAGTTGCTCGCTATTGGGCTTCCATTTGTGCAGCCATTCTATTTAAAAAGGAAATGGGTTTTTGTCTGTAAACTTTATCATCATCTTCGAAACAAAAATATGGAAAGAAATAATTTTAAATAAAACAACGATTTCTCTATTTGGAACTTTCTATTTCTGTATTATTAAACCCTTGATGGGAAGTGAAAATTTAGTAATTCATGATTTGTGCCTAAAGCTCAATATGAAGGATTTCTGTGACTGCTCTTTTTCTATTTAAAATTCAGTCATACAAAGTACCAAGTCATGGACTTGGGAACTAATAATAAATAGGATCCTGCCTTGAGGCATTGGGTGGGAGATAGGATGTTCCATTCCTCTTCTATGACCCATGTTCATGCTATTATCAGGATGTGCACAATGAGAAACATTACAAAGGGCATCGACCAATGAAAAGAATTCCAAGAAAAATGTTATTATATTGCTATCAGTTAATACAGTATTTCTACATAGAATTGGCCAATAATTGTCACAGAGGGTTGTTGGTCCAGCACAGGTCCCCCAAAACCAGACTTGGAATAAACACTGTTGCAGATCACACAAAGTAATGACCTGTAGAACCAGCTTTCAATGATTTCCTATGATATTTGCATCCACATAACCAAGTATTAGGCTATGCTGTTTGCTATTTTGCTGCATATTATTTTAGAGCAGCTAGCAAATTCAATAATTTTGAGGAAAGCTAACAAGGTATTTTCAAGTGAACGGCAATGAAAATTCTTTAGAAAGAGTCCTAAAATAATACAGCTAGAAAGATTCTTCAAAAAAACTATGAAACTAAATTAAGTTATCCACCACTGAACTTGATTGGTGCAATTGATGTTGCCTTTTTTCAATGGGATATGAAAAAAAATAGAAGAAAATAAACGTTTTCTAGTTATAAAGTTATTTGGGCTATAAACTGCTGCCTGAGGGAGTTGGGATTTAACCGGTTTTTGGATTTTCAAATGTTTTCTTGGTTTTATTCCCTCCTTTTTTTTCTACTGCTACTTTTATGTTATCATTGCAATTAGGAAAGACTGAATATAAATAAAACATATTTCTAAGGGGTTGGGAAATTTGATGAGCTCCATGCTTATTACTATACTGGAGAAAGTTCTCTTATGTCAGCATGAGGCTAATTCTCCCAAATGCCTGTGTCAGCAAGAGGTGACTTAGGAAAATAAGTAGTCATGAATTAGTTTTCCAAATTTGAAAAAAAACATGTACATTTCAATATACTGTATACAGGCAGAAAGAATTCATCAGAATACTATTGGGAGGAAATAGTTTCCTCATTAAAAAGTGAGATGAGGCCTCACTGCTAACTTAAACATGCACTTAATTTAGTGCAGGAGGAAACCGATGATCTGTTTTCAGAGTCTAACACAATCCATTATTTTCCATATATAAAATGAGGATAGCAATGATGTATCATGGTTGTGGCTGAAGAAGGTAAAAAAAACTTGTGTATCCTTTGAAATTTTGATTAATCTTAGTAAAAATATTACCAACTATGGAAAGTAAAGGTGAAGATTACATAAATTAATATATGTGTACATGACAAATGTACACTGGCTTTTCAAACAAGGCATCAAGAGTCCTGAAGGATATCCATCCTATAAATTACCGCAGCATAAAGAGAATCATAATATCGCATAGAGGAATTCCCTCCTAGATCTTCTTTTTCTATGCTACAATGACACTGTTGTTCTGCTCTCCATTGTTAATTATCAACAAGCTGAAAAGCTGTGGTATTCCCAACCTACAAAAATGGAAAACTGGACTTAAGGGTGAAAATGTATAATGGGTAGGAGGGTAACAGGATGGGGTTAACTTCTTCCTCCAATTCAGATGGCCAAGGCAAACATTTGTAACATGTCTTCTCCCACAGAGTTCCCTCAAGCAGAAGAAAATATTGTACAATATTTACTCAAAAATAAGGATTAGCCTTGAATTTATGATGCCTTCCCCAAGAAGAAAAGGAAACAATTTATATTAT
This sequence comes from Naja naja, assembly GCA_009733165.1. Classification (NCBI taxonomy): domain Eukaryota; kingdom Metazoa; phylum Chordata; class Lepidosauria; order Squamata; family Elapidae; genus Naja; species Naja naja. Next base: position 252,341,324 of record CM019148.1, on the reverse strand, counting down.
AGATACAAAAATCTATACAATGCCCATCTTCCTCAATTTGTCAGACTAGGAATCTCAGTTTCTAAACTCAGTTTCAGATGACAGATGTTTTCTATAAATCACGTGCATGTGTATTGTCACCACTCAGAAGTCAAACAACGGAAGAGATAGAGCACTACTAAGTTAATAACTCAGATTAATAATGGTTTCCTGTGAAATACTGGAATTTATAAAAGTAATTTATCCTCATATGGATATATGGGAAAGGGAATTATTATTAAAAAGTTAAAATTCACCACTCCTTTTGAACTATAGTAGTTTAGTTTTTAGGCTAATCTTCAATTTTAGGTATTTTCCATTGCCAGAGCAGTAATTTATTTTCCATAACTATTCTGAAAAATAACTCCCATTTAATTCATATTTGAGGGAAATCTCTCTTCTAAATATTGTACAAATAAAAGAGAACAAAAAAGAACTAATGAACCAGGGAAGACATAACCTAGTAATCTCCATTTCCACATTGGAAGTTATAAGCAATATTGAGGATGATCAGAAACCCCTGGCAACAAGATCACAAAAGCCTACTGAATAGAAAAATAGCTTAAATGGATTCAGAAGTGTTCTGTCACCCATAGAAGAAATATGGCCTCCCTTGGAAGAATAGGTAAACAGACAACTTTTTTATGTATTCACTTCTCCACCTGCAGTTTCCTGCATTGCTTTATCCCACTAAAGCAACTTTGTGGAGATACATTCAAGGTAATGTAGGAATTAGCAATATTTTTCACCTTCATTTTTTAAAATTGGAAAATATAGGATTGGATTAAATCCAAGATTATGCAAGCAGATTTCTTTTTCGTGCAACTGGATCTTCTTGCTTTCTAAAGGGTGTCTGAAGTACAGGTGAAACTCAAAAAATTAGAATATCATGCAAAAGGTCATTTATTTCAGTAATACAACTTAAAAGGTGAAACTAATATATGAGATAGACTCATTACATGCAAAGCAAGATAGTTCAAGCCGTGATTTGTCATAATTGTGATGATTATGGCTTACAGTTCATGAAAACCCCAAATCCACAGTCTCAGAAAATTAGAATATTGTGAAAAGATTCCATATTCTAGGCTCAAAGTGTCCCACTCTAATCAGTTAATTAAGCCATAACACCTGCCAAGGGTTCCTGAGCCTTTAAATGATCTCTCAGTCTGGTTCAGTAGGAATCACAATCATGGGAAAGACTGCTGACCTGACAGTTGTGCAGAAAACCATCATTGACACCCTCCATAAGGAGGGAAAGCCTCAAAAGGTAATTGCAAAAGAAGTTGGATGTTCCCAAAGTGCTGTATCAAAGCACATTAACAGAAAGTTATGTGGAAGAGAAAAGTGGAAGAAAAGGTGCACAAGCAGCAGGGATGACTGCAGCCTGGAGAGGATTGTCAGGAAAAGGCCATTCAAAAGTGTTGGGGACTTTCACAAGGAGTGGACTGAGGCTGGAGTCAGTGCATCAAGAGCCACCACACACAGACGGATCCTGGACATGGGCTTCAAATGTCGATTCCTCTTGTCAGCCCTGAACAACAAACGCTGAAGCGCCTTACCTGGTCTGTTGCTCAGTGGTCCAAAGTCTCTTTTCTGATGAGAGCAACTTTTGCATCTCATTTGGAAACCAAGGACCCAGAGTATGGAGGAAGAATGGAGGGGCACACACTGCAAGATGCTTAAAGTCCAGTGTGAAGTTTCCATAGTCTGTGTTGATTTGGGGAGCCATGTCATCTGCTGGTGTTGGTCCACTGTGGTTCATTAAGTACAGGGCCAACGCAGCCGTCTACCAAGAGATTTTGTAGCACTTCATGCTTCCTTCCGCAAACGAGCTTTATGGGGATGCTGACTTCATTTGGCACCTGCCCACACTGCCAAAAGCACCAAAACCTGGTTCAATGACCGTGGGATTACTGTGCTTGATTGGCCAGCAAACTCACCTGACCTGAGCCCCATAGATAATCTATGAGGCATTGCCAAGAGAAAGATGAGAGACATGAGACCGAGCAACGCAGAAGAGCTGAAGGCCACTATTGAAGCATCCTGGTCTTTCATAACACCTCAGCAGTGCCACAGGCTCATAGCTTCCATGCCACACTGCATTGAGGCAGTAATTGCTGCAAAAGGGGCCCAAACCAAGTACTGAGTACATATGCATGCTTATACTTTTCAGAGGTCCGATATTGTTCTATGTACAATCCTTGTTTTATTGATTGTGTTAAGTTTGCATGAAGAGTCAGACGCGAGGAGTTCCAGCAAAGACTTTATTAGTGACTACAGCTCAATAGACCCGGTCCTGGCTTGGCTACGGCTGCTTCTTATAGCCTGCAGCCGTAGCTGCCAGCCAATGGGAGTGCAGGGATTCTTCCCGCACTATTTAAACCAATACCATTTGACATTTTACAAGAACAGTTCAAATAAACCAATAACATTTCAAACCTACATACATAACACCCTCCCCACTAGGTTCAGTCCATACCAAACCCCAACCTATCTAATGTATTCCTTTAAATAGGTGGGGCTCTTACGCACGTTGAGACCTTCGTGGTTCAGAAGCTTTAACGTTCTCACCCAGTGAGAGAGGAAATGTGTCTGCTGACATTTCCTGTTGGGACTTCCTGTGAAAGGAGACCCTGTTAGATTGTTAGAATCTGGTCTCTCCTCCCAACCCATCCCATTCCAATGTCAGCACCCAAGTCAGGTAGTGATGTGCAATCTTCTAAGGATGGATCTTGGCTTTGTGACAGGGTTCGGGATGGTTCCTGTCGCAATGGCTCTACACATGGGGTTGATTCCTGTTTGCTGATTTTCCTCCTGTTCCCCCTTCCCCTAGAAGAAACATCAGGTGAGGGACCTAGAGGGAGACAGGGCATGTTCTTGAGGGACCCTGGATCTAAGTTGGTCAATGTGCCTGCTCCAGAGGAGGCCATCCTCTGTTTGTACCCTGTAAGAACGAGGGCCTGTGATGTGAGTTATTTCAGCAGGAATCCACAAAGGGTCACCTAGAAGGTTCCTAGCATAGACAGAATCTCCACACTAAAAGAACGAACTTTGGAAGTGGAATCCAGTGGTGCATTGGGTGCGTAAGTGGGATGAAGGCGGTCAAGGAAGACTAAGTTTCTGCCCATCAACAACTCTGCTGGGGACAAGTTAGTTGATGGGCTAGGAGTGATGTGTTGAACACTAAGAAGCTTTTCAAGCTTCTCAGTGATGTCCCCAGGACCCAGCTGCTGAAGCTTCTCTTTGGTAAAGCACATGCGTTCAGCCCGCCGTTGGTCGAAGGGTGCCCAGGGGCAGTGAGGGCATGTCTGATGCCCTGTTGGGCTAGAAAGGATTCAAAAATGTTAGATGTGAATTGAGGGCCATTGTCAGAGACAAGGACATCTGGTAACCCATGGGTTACAAACAATTTTCTGAGCTGCTTGATAACAGCCTCAGTAGTAGTGGATGTCATTGGAATTACCTCTAGCCATTTGGAGTATGCATCTACTATCACTAGAAAAGTGTGCCCTCTTGTAGGGCCTGCAAAATCAATGTGGATTCTAGACCATGGGCCCCTAGGACATTCCCATTCCTGTGTGGGGCATGAGGTGGGCAGGTCTGACTACCTGGCAATTGGGACAAGAGGCTACCCAGTTTTCAACCATTTTGTCAATACCTGGCCACCATACATAACTCCTGGCCAAACCTTTCATCCTTACAATCCCAGGATGACCCTCATGTAACATTTCCAAAACCTCCCTTTGCAGTTTTGCAGGAATAACCACCCTGTTACCCCACAATATACATCCTCTTAATACAGATAATTCAGTTTGCCTGGACTTAAAAGGTTGGGCAAGGTGAGGTAGATCTTGAAGAGGCCAACCTTTCTTAATCCAGCCCATAACAGGTGCCAACACAGCATCTTTGGCAGTTTCTTTGGCAATCTCAGCAGCATGGACTGGAAGCTTAGCAACGGTCTCCAGGAAAAAGGTGTGAGTTTCAAGTTCAAAGTCCTCCTTGTGGCAAGGTAGTGCATCAGCATGTCCATCAGTGCATCAGCATGTCCAATGTCCTTGCCAGGCCTGTGAATCAGTTTGTAGGAATAGGCTGCAAGAAATTCAGTCCACCTCAGCATTCTTGGTGACAGGATATTAGGTGTAGGTTTGTCTCCTGCCACAATGCCTAGTAAAGGTTTGTGATCTGTAACAATGGTGAATGACCTGCCATACAGATATTCATGAAATTTCTTAACAGCTGCAACAACTGCTAAAGCCTCCTTGTCCAATTGGCTATAATTCCTCTCTGCTTTGGACAGCGAGAGTAAAATGCAATTGGGGCTTCCCGTCCATTGGGAAGCCTGTGACTCAAACCCCCCCACTCCAAAAGGGGATGCATCACAAGTCAGAACAACAGGTAAATTCTCAGAGAATTGTATCAACACAGCATCAGACGTGATTAGTCTCTTAATACTGTTAAATGCTGACTGTTCCTTCCCCCAGATCCAAACAGCATTCTTATCAAGTAGGCGATGTAAGGGCTCAGCAATAGATGCTTTGTGAGGTAGAAACATGTGGTAAAGTTAATAAGGCCAAGGAAGGCCTGCAAATCTGCCTTGCATCGAGGTTTAGGGGCTTCATTGATTGCTTTAACCTTGGCATCAGTAGGATGGATGCCATGCTTGTCAATCATATACCCCAGGAACTCAACTCTGTCTGTTTTGAGTGTACATTTGTCTTCCTTGACTTTTAAACCCGCTTTTCTGAATCTGGTAAGGACTTCTCTGAGTCTTTCTTGAAGCTGAGTGTCATTTTCAGCAGAGATTAATACATCATCAAAATAAGGTACTACCCCTGGCAGTCCTTGCAACATTCTTTCCATAAGGCTCTGAAAAATGCCAGGTGCCACGCTTACTCCAAATTGTAGTCTTTACATTTGAAGGCACCTCTATGGGTCACAATTGTTTGTGCCTCTGCAGTGGCATCATCAACTGTTAATTGTTGATATGCCTGAGCCAAATCCAGTTTAGCAAATACTGTACCCCTGCCAAGGGAATGGAGCAGATGATGCACAACTGGTACAGGATATGCTCTGTTGCAGCATGGTTAAGTGTCCCCTTGTAGTCACCACAGATTCTCACTGACCCATCAGACTTGACTGGTGTGACTATGGGTGTTTCCCATCTGGAGTGGTCAGTAGGCTCTAAAACCCTTGAGCAATGAGTTTATCTAATTGTGCATCAATTTTTCCTTTAAAGCAAATGGGACCCTCCTGGGCTTTAAACGAATTGGGGGCACCTTGGGGTCTAGGCTGAAAGCAATAGGGGTCCCCATATACTTGCCCAGTCCTTCGCTGAAGACCTCTGGAAACTCAGACTTCAAGGACTCTTCCCAGTCAGAACTGCTCACGTGATGGATGCCAGTCACCTCGATGCCAAGTGGCTTGAACCACTCAAGTCCCAGCAAACTTGGGCGATCCTTGTCCACGATGGTCAGGGGCAAACGTTTGGTGTGGCCTTTAAACTGCACGTTGAAATCTCTCGCCCAACTACTGGAATCTTGTTCCCTTGGTAGTCTTTGAGAGTCAGTGCTTGCTTCTGGAAATGCTTTTTCTGAATTTTGGGAAAAGTCTGTGGATAGTGTCCCATGACACCATAGATAAATAAGAGCCTGAGTCCACTTCCATTTGGCAAGGCCTTCCTTCAATAAACACCTTCACATGTACTTTTCTGCTTTTAAGGGTGAAGAATGACCAATAGTGATTGTTTGGTGAGTTTTATTCTTGCCATTTGCTTCTAAATTTCGCCCCATTTTTCAAGGAAATTGTTGGGCTTAAAGTCTCTATCAGGGAATTTCTTCCTAGCTGGTGGAGTTCTGGATGATTTGCAGACTCTGGCTATGTGACCCGTTTCTCACAACGTAGGCAAATGGAGTCAAAGAACTTGCAATCAGTGCGGGGTGCCCCCACAGCCTCTGCAATAGAACCCTTGCCTGTTCTTCCCAGAGTCTTTTCTTTTCTTCTCCATTCTGAGTTTAAAAATCCCTCCTCTGCCTCACTGCCATCAGAATCAGAGTCTATTTGTTCAATGAGTAGATGTGGATTTATCCCCATCAGAATGGCTTGAGGCCTGGCTTGAGGCCTTGTTAATCTTTTCATGGCGCTGCTGAGGACTTGGTGGCTTCGCTGAAACAGCTTCTTCAATGGCCTCTTTAAACGTGATCTTAGGTTTCATTAATAGTTTGCTTTGTAAGACCTTATCTTTAAGGCCTAAAACAAACCGATCCGCATGGCCTCTTCTAAGTTGGTAAAGTCACAAGCACCCCCAATGTCCCTTAAACTTGCCACGGTCATTAACATTCTCGCTATCCCCTTGATCCCGACGGTAAAATTCGTGTCTCTTAATGAGGCACGATACTTGTGGGCGTAATGGGCTCTCAAAAGTTTTTCTAAATCGGGCCATTCCATTACCTTCAGCTCTGCTGCTCCCACCAATGCCTTCGCCATTTTGAAGACTGCGGACCGCGTGCGTGAGAAAGACCGCCCTCTTCCGTCTCTCGGGATGCCGGCGAGATCGTTCCCCTCCAGGAACATGTGGAAACGATCCGCATACGATTCCCAGTCTTCGTCGCCGGATCGAGCGGTGCTGGGGGTGTTCAGCGCAGCCATCTCGCTCAGTTGCTTGTTCGTCGCGTCATCTTCTCTTCAGGGAAATCCCATCCTCGTCGCCAGTGTTAAGTTTGCATGAAGAGTCAGACGCGAGGAGTTCCAGCAAAGACTACAAAGACTACAGCTCGAATAGACCCGTCCTGGCTTGGCTACGGCTGCTTCTTATAGCCTGCAGCCGTAGCTGCCAGCCAATGGGAGTGCAGGGATTCTTCCCGCACTATTTAAACCAATACCATTTGACATTTTACAAGAACAGTTCAAATAAACCAATAACATTCAAACCTACATACATAACAGATTGCATGTAATATTCTAATTTTCTGAGATTGTGGATTTGGAGTTTTCATGAGCTGTAAGCCATAATCATCACAATTATGACAAATCACAGCTTGAACTATCTTGCTTTGCATGTAATGAGTGTATCTCATATATTAGTTTCACCTTTTAAGTTGCATTACTGAAATAATGAACTTTTGCATGATATTCTAATTTTTTGAGTTTCACCTGTATGCCCTTCAAATCTGCTCAAGATTGAGGAAAAAGTCAGTTCATCAGCTCAGCCCATTCTGCTTAAGTAATGATATCACTGAGACTGTTCACTGGGAATTCTCCATTTTCTTATTCTCTGAGAAAATTAAAACTGATGATACTAGGCTGATCATTGGTCATCAGGAAGTTAGAAAGAATTAAATGTAATCCCTCAAATAATGAGGATTTTAATTCTAAGCCAGACTTAATATTATTAAGCAGGGCATTTTAGTATTTGAGCAAGTCAAGAAAATGAAAAAAAAATCCTTAAAATAAGAAGATCTAAAATAACTGGGTACCATATGCTTCTTAGATGATTAAATGATAATATATATCAGGAAATTTATTTATAAAAGTAATATTATGCACATATAGGAAAGTGGGAGAAAGCAAATATATAATTCTCCCTACCTTCATTAGAAGTTTCCACAATTAGTTATATAGAATCACCAGGAATTTTTAAAAAACAAGCAACTGGAGAGTTTAGTCATATAGTGGATAGAGATCAAGGAATACCTTGGCTGAACACGGGATAGGAATTCATCCTATCCCATGAGTTTGCTTTCCAGGTTCTCCAGATATCCTGGATCTGTAACTCTTAGAATAATTCTAGAGCTAGCATGTTGTACTGTTTAAAAACTAACACTGGGTTTGAGGAGATGTGGTTCAATAGGACTCATTCAATAGAGCTCACTGAGTAACTGAGGGGGGCGGGTCGCTCACTTTCTTTCAATCCCACCTATTTCACATGTAGGGTGATCAGATCTGGGTTGCAAAAATCCAGGTGATTGCCAGCTGGCAGCAAAGAGCTACACAGACCTCCCACTCTTTGATGCCATCTACTAGTTCCATAAAATTGTCTGGAGTTTATTATGAGAACATAACACAAGAAGTGATCCCCACATATGCCATCCAAATAGTCAAAACAAATATTTTTTTAAAAAATAAAGGCCCAAAAAATAAGGTCTTAAGAGCAACCAAAAAAAGGGGGGGGAGACAAAAGAAAGAGCACCTGTGCTGAATGTCAACCGGCCCAACTTTTTTAATGAATATACTTTTCTCTTTTTAAAAAGTAATTAAACGATACACCTATTTTTCTGCTTTATGTTCAGAATGACACATTATGCCTCAGGCCAAAGGGATTAAAATGTTTGAAAGTACAAAAATCCAGATTCGTTATTTATTAGCCACATACTTCACATTTTCCTTTTCTAGGAAGGCTAGCATTTGACTAACACAGCAGCTAACTGATGACCTTTACGAAGTTCTGCTTTCTAGGCACCGCAATATGTAATTCCACACTGTACGATGAAAGCAGAATGTAAAGTGACTAGATCCAGTTCATGTAAGGTTCACTTGTGATAGCCCACCAAAAAACAAACTAGATTGCCAGGTTAATTCTACAACTACTGTCTTTGAATCACAGTTGTTGGTGGGCTTCAGGGTAGCCCAGGATCATGCAGCAAATGGTATCAACATTGGAATCATAATATAAGCAAGCCTCTAAGTTTGTGCAACTACAGCTGCTATTCCTCCTGCCATTAAAGGTTTATGCAATCAGCATCCCCAGACAGTTCTGCCCAAATTGTAAGCCCACTGTAAAGAGTGACAAACATACTAGGTCAATGGCCTGGCGCCATATGAAAGGATAATTATTTTCTAAACTAATGTATACATCTATAACAACAACAAAACTGTATCTCATTCAACTTACTTATAGCCACAGAAATATGGGAACATCTTCTGGTTATTAATGAGATCAGAAAACATAATTTATCTGTGTTTGGGTATAGCTCATTCTATTTTGATGATATTCTATGCATGATGATGTTCCACAGAGCAGGCAATAGAAAAGGCTTGCTTCCTGGGTCCCACTAGGTCCCACTTCTCCAGTTAATGGGATGTGGAGCATGGCCCTCCTATCAGGTTCATGGAACAGGCAGAAACAACTGGAGAAAGGAAGCCCTGCTGCCTGCCACACCATGAAGGCTTTGATAGATGACAACCAGCACACTGAATTGTACACAGAAGTATATATGGAGCCAGTGCAGCTCACATAGAAAAGATGCAACGTGCATATCAATATATGCACATAATTATGCACATCACCACCTTCTGCAACAATTGCAACATCTAACTATTCTTCAATGGCACTTCTTGTAGAGCACATTATATTAATTCTCTCAAGGATGACCACAGCTCAACTGACCATGCACAATGGCACAATTCTTGCCTGTCTCTATGCCATAACAGTATTCATTTTGAACTTAGCATGATATGCGAAACATCCCAAGAAATAAATGTGATCTGTTTGGAGCAACAAACCAATCTGCACACAAATTCTTGCTATTTACAAATTTTTTGAAAATAGCATGCCTTGTCATTATTTTTGAGCCTGCAATTATTGGTTAATTTGCATTCTATGTTCCAATTAATATTGAGTCTCTTGACTGAAGAAAGGAGGAAGGAGGCAAAGTACTTTGAAAGGGCTGGTTTTACCCTTTAAAGTAGAAGTATCCAACCTAGCTGGGGAATTCTGGGAGTTGAAGTCTACAAGTCTTAAAATTGTCAAGATTGGACACCCCTGTTTAAAGCCTTCTTTAAAACTTTAAGGCACCGCTCCATGTAACCTGCAGGAATGTAACACCTACTAGAGATGGCCCTGACCACTTCCTTGTTCCTTGCAGCTGCTAGTTCCCCATCTGGAATAAGACAAGAGGTAAATCCTAGAAGGTTTGTTTTCTGTGATGGGCAGGGACCTCCTGCTAGAATTCATTTATCTCTGACATTATCTACCTTCCAGAAAAACAGAGTTTTGGGGCCTGGTATATTATATTTTTAAATATATTGCAGAGGGTTATAAATCTATTAAATGAACTAATAAATGGATCAGGAAATGGCTTCACTCATCTGCAGGACTGAATCTGGCTTGTTTTGTGATCAAAACTAATTCTGATTTAACAGCGTAGGAGAACACAGCCTTGACCTTTATGATTCCTTTGTTATTTTACAGGTACTCTCCTTAAGAAGTTACTCTTAAGGACAGTCTATGTAGAAATTAATCTACATGTGCATTTATTTTCATTTTGTCCTGTGTTGATCCTCTGCTTGGTCCTTCCATGCAGCCTCTGTCATCACTCTCTGAATATGAGAGCCAATCTTTCAAGGGCCATGTGATTGCATCACTGCAGCCACCCTGAGAACCTACCAACCTAATTAATGCTTCCACCAGCTGACCAGACAGAGAATGCCAAAATTGGCCAGCCATCACTCTGTCCATTATTTTTATCTTACCTTTCTCCCCCACATATTTGTCTTCTCAGTGGAAAAGGGGTAACAATAAAAAAAATACAGTTTACTAATTACAAAGAAACTTCAAAGTCAAGCAAAAGCACTTTGGCTCAGCAGATGTGAGCAAAAGAGACAGTCAAGCCAAGGACTAGGAGTTTTCATTAATGGGAAAGGAGCTGCCCCTCCAGTCCTGCCAAGTTGCAACATCCCAAAATAGAAGTTTTGCTATTTGAATTGTACGAACGGTTGAAGAAGATGAAATGACCACTCGCCACCCCAATGGCATGAATCCCACTGGTGGGGCTGATCATTCTAACTGGTTTTTTTTCCTAAGATTATATCCCAACAGCACCTTGAATCAAGGCATTTTATTCTTCCAGTATTTCAGGCTGACGTTTGTCACTTGTAATAAAAATTAAGGTTATAAAATTCAATCTATTGATTACAGCCAAGGAATACAGGAAAACTCTGGGGCAGGATTATGAAACTGATTCATAGCTGTTAACAACTTACTGATGAATGTTGCTGCTTTCCTCTTCCTTCTGTGGACTTGCTAGAGAGGCAACTGGCTGGCTCTGTCAGAGATACAATGCTGAGCTACCCCTCTTTTGAGGGGGAGAGACCAAATCTCTTGTTAGTTATGATACAGTACAAAATTAATGAAAGGTGTTTTAAAAAGGACTGTGGTTTCAACACATCACCTCCTTTGACTGTCAAGTAGGTACATCCCCTTGTCCAAACACAATTCATTAAAGTATTCAGATTACTTGGCCAATATTTATTTTCATTTATGAGCATGAACTGAACACTCTGCCCATTGTTTCCAATAAATGATTAAATTTAAAAAAAATCAAACAGTTCAACCATAGACATTGGATGGTACTTTCATATGCATATGGAAATGGTTAATACATAAAGGCTTGGGCAGACTACACTTTGGATGATGAGGAGGCTGGAAAAAGCTAATCTGGGTGAACTCAAACTCCCCTTTTTGAATTAGTTTTCTTGTTTTGCACCAGAGTAGGAGAGTGAGGGGAAGAGAGAGAGAGGGAGGGAGATGAGCCATGAAGATTTGGACATTGAAGGATTAGTGTTTGTCTCTCTCTTCGACCCAATCTCACAGAGAATGCCATTCTAAGTTATAGGGAAATAAGTGAAGAAGAAAACATCTCAAGAATTGAGGAAAGCAATTCTGAAAATTCTGAATCGTAAGAACAGTGATCATGTTCAGGGACATTTGTGCAGCACTAATGCTCTGGAGCAAACTCTTGGAGAGTCACGGTGATTTTTTTTTTTACAAAAAGTAACAACCTAAACAATGAAAAAATTGTACTTTGCAAATAATTCTCTCAACTAAAAAAAAAAAGCTACTGAGACAGTTTGTTGATCATATTTGCCTGTCTTCCACTACCAGAAGATGCAGAAAACTAACATTTTTTTCAAGATCTAGACAAGGCTTTTGCGACTCTGTTTTCAAGCTGAGCACAAGTTGAAATCAAGAGGAGGTACAACACTGGCACCACATACCAGAGCAAGATTCAATGACTGTCAGCGTCATTCTTAAACATTAATCCATGTTGCTATGCAACTAGCTGGGGGAAAATGTCATACTTTCGGATTAACGTCTAGACTGCCTGACCTTTCCCTTGGTTTCTGGACATAATTGGCAAAAAAATTCTGGGTTCATGAATTGGTGGCCATTCTAAGAAAAGCAAATTATTTCTAGGACAAAATGGGAGCAGGGCTGATTGGAGAAATTCTCAAAGATGAAAAGGCCATTAAACTACCTGTTTTAAGACAAGTGATGTCCAGAGAAGAATTTCAGGCCTCACAATCCAACTGCCAAGATTTTGATTTGCTCAGTAACCAACTCAGACAAAGAGTCCTTTCACTGAATGGGATAATGTCAATTCTTCAATTAGCCAAGAAGAAACTGAAAGAAGATTATTACCTCCCATGCTCTGTGGAGGGGTAATTGCCTTCCCCGGCATTTTCATTTATTCTCTTTTTTTTAAGTGCAAGACACTGCAACACTCCCTTGTTATTCTTCATTTTTACTTTAGTGTGTTGCTTTTTCTTGTGTAGTTATACTTTCACATCCAAGTGTACTGAGCACAGTGCATCACTTGCTACTTGCAGCTTCAGATTCTGGACAGCAAGAATTCTGACTTGCAGCAAAATTGATTGCCAGGAGATCCTAAAGGTGCTTTCCCTAATCTAGTGAGTTTCAGATGTGTTGGACTTAAGTGAAGCCCTTACTTCACAAGCGATAACAGTGGAAAGTAAACAAGAAGTAGGTATCCATCAGTGGTGATCCTTTAACCAGCTCCACTAACTCCAATGAGCATCAGCCATTATCAATCTATTGCTGGCATGCCCAATGCCTCGGACAAGCAGTGAAAGCATAACACACCTGGAAGTCAGGAAGGCTGGAACAGCTATCTTAGAAGAAAACAAAACAGGCCCATGTTTTGCTTTTTTTAAAGCAGTAAGTTTCAACTACAACTATCCTGAAAGACATGCTGCCAGCACCTCCAAACCTTGCTGCAGCTATCAGCTCCAATGTTTATACTAGTTCGTTAATTGGCACTCCAGGTATTTCTGTGGGATCTAAGAGGATTTTTAATATATCAATGTAGCCATTTTCCCCTGACAAGTGGTACAGACTTGTGATAGATCCTACTGAGGATCCTGTTTATGATTTAGCTGGTATCACCTGGTAAGGACAGATTTGAATCTGAGTTTCTCAGGTATTAAGCCAAAACTTTAGCCCAGCATTTCTTAATTTAGCAACTTTGAAATATGACAACTTTATCTTCCATAATTCCCATGCTGCTGGGGAACTCTGGGGGTTGAAGACCACACATCTCAAAGTTGCTAAGATTGATAAATGCTGCTTTAGCCAATACACCACTGGGTTTTTCTTACAAGATAAGAAAAATATGGCAAAGTCTTATAGCTAGCAACAAATGATTGGTACTATTTGGTACCACTATCAGCTTCGTACTGAGATATCCTCTTGAGCTGCATCTTTAGTGCAGCCCTTCTGATGCACTTTGTTATTATGTACTCTGTCTGCAGTTACCTGTGATGAGGCTCTAGGAGCTGTGGCAATTGGCTAACAGATGCATATATAACACAACATTGCTCCAGTCCTACATCATCTGCACTGCTTGGCATTCAGACTGCTTCTGGGCATGATTCAAATTAGTTGTGATTACAATAGTCTATTCAAATGATTTGGAAATAAGATATCTCATGGATCACTTCCTCCCATGCGAACCTTCACCACCTTTCTTTTACAGATAGTCCTCAACTTACAACCAAAATTGGGATCAGAATTCCTATTACAAAACAAGGAAATTTTCAGTGAGTCGTGCCTGATTTTATGATGATTATTATTATTTTGCCACAGCTATTAAGTGAATCCCATGATCATAACCAAATCTAGCTTCCCCCGTTGACTTTGGTTGTCAGAAGCAAGCTAATCAAATACTGATCAGATGATTGTAGGACACTGCATAAATACATGCCACTTGCCAAGTGCCTGAATTTTGATTACAGAACCATAGGGATGCGACGATAGTTGTAAGTGTGGCAACTGGTCATAAGTCACTTTTTCAGTGTCGTTGTAATGGTCACTAAATGAACTGTTGTAAGTTGAGGACTACCTGTACTGGTAAAGAGAAATATTATTTTTTAAAAAGTTATAACTCCTAGGAGAAATGACTACTCCATAGAGAAACATGAATATTTTCTCAATGCAGACATCTGAACACAGATGGGGAACCCCTTGGAAATTATAGTGCTTTGTGACTAGACTGACCCAACACCCCTAAAAGAAGGAATGACAAACCACTTTCATAGCATCTCAGGAAAACTACATGGTCACTAGAAGCTGATCCTGACTTGAAAGAAGCTATAATTTTTGTCAACCTAAGAGGTCAACATTTTAGTAGATTTAACAGAAGGTGACAATGATTAATTAATCCTCTAAAACAGGAGTCTTCATACTTGACAGCTTTAAGACTTGTGGACTTGAACTCTCAGAATTCTTCCTCCAGTCATGTTAGCTCAGGAATTCTGGGAGTTGAAGTTCACAAGCCTTAAAATTGCCAAGTTTGAAGACCCTTGCTGTAAAACTTTCTACAAGGAAGGAAGGAGCAAGGAAACCATCTCTCTTGCACGTACTTTCTTACTTCTAACTTATAAAATATACTCTGACTCATTGGGATGCTTTGCTCTTTCTAGCCCAGATAATAGTGCTGGCCACATGATCAGGGAATTTGTCTTCAGACAACACTGGCTCCCTTAGCCAAGAAGTGGACATGAGCACTGCACCCTAGAGGTGGACACAACTGAACAGGAAAACCTTTATCTTTTATAGGTCAGGGATCCTTGGCCCTTCAGTCATAATTGCTATCTATTCCTAGCCAGTGAGGGATTCTTTGTGTTTCCAAAACATCTGCTGATCTCATCTATCCTGTAGCAGCTGCACAGTAAAAAAATGGCAAATGAAGACTTTTACTATAGAGTAAAGAAAGGAGCCCTTCAGCTTTTTATCAAATCTTACTTTGCCTTTCTCTTAAATCTGATCCCAATTAGGCTTTTTTACTTTTATAAAAAAGCAAACCACAACTATTTTATACCATAGGGGAAAAATCACAAAGAAATAAAATTAAACTTTTCTCTCCAAGTGGCAGCTCAGCAGGTGTGTACGTGTGGGGGTTGGGGGAACCACAGTTGTTAGCAATTTTGAGAAACAAAGGTAAAGGTTGATTGTGGAATTTGCATGCAATATCTCACTCCAAATGCCTTCAGGTCACTTCATCTAACCATTTGCATCTGGCCTTCTATTCACCTGCTGCATCTAACACTATAAGGCTATAAATTATATACTTTGGATATTAAATAAACAAACAAACAAACAAATAGTTTGCATATTTAATGGCAGAGTTTCATTCCCAGAAATCTGTAAGTAGATTTTTATTATATTTTACACAGCTAGAGAATAAGGAGCAGATTTAAAATAATAATAAGTTAAAGTAAGATGGAAGGCTGCTCTCCTCTTGCATCTGATCATCATACAAACGTGCCGGCAACATCATTTTCCTGCCATATTCCCATGACAATGTCTTCATTTGATTCCTGAAGAGACACCTCTTATTTCAACAAGGTCTGTATATACAATCTCTTTAGCTTGATTTCTTGATACCCTGGAGGTGATTTACATTCAGGTGATTGCCTGAATATAAACAAGGGTCACAGATGTAGGGACAGGAAATGATAATGGGGGAAATAGAAAATTTTACCCAGGTATAATTTTACTGCATATCTTGCCTTTCAATTCACTCAAAATGGATGGGGAGTATTTTAAGTTAGAAATGGGAAAATGTCCTGAGATGGCAAAGGAGCAGGACAGACTAGGCTTTAGCACTTCCCATTAGTTTCACGTTATAGGCCAAGTTTTTTGAATCTACAGATGTGCTAAATTACAAGCTCAGAAGTTTTAGTGTGCATTATAACATTGGCTGGAAATTGATATTCAGTATGACTGAAGGACATCAGATGGGAAGAGGGTGATTTTTTTAAACCTTTGAAGTTTGTTTATAAATTTTGTTAGTATAGGCAACAGATGTTAAACATGACCCAAGGAATCTAAAGCACACAAATCAAGCAGTCCTTGATCATTTAGAAGGCAGGAAGTAGGGATGCTTTGTGATTCATAATATGTTTATACTGATATTAACAATTTGAACTTACAGTTGTTGAAAAATGGCAATTACTTAGCATGGGTTTATAAATACACCGTATATATTTAAATGCTACAGGAAAACAGTTAAGTTTCCTGTTCAGAAGACATGCACAAATAATTTCATGGATGTTAGATTTTGTTATGTGAGTAGAAAAATATTTTTATTGAAGAAAAAAGTGATTAAGTTTCATAAAGAACATTAACACAAATTTTCTGCTAAGTTTTGAAATTATTGTTACAATACAATGGAACTCCTCAAATATTAGAAGGATACCATCCATGATGAAGTTTCTTATTCTCCAAAAAAAATATTAACGTCACTGGGTGCTTTCATTATTAAAGTACTACTTTTCAAACTTGGGAATGAGCAAAAAAGGAGTCACATGTATTTTTTAAAATATAACTGTTAAAATAGGTGGGTAAGAATTTTTCCCCTTGGAATTCAATCCTAAACTGTATTATGGTAGCAGCAACAAACAAAAGCGTATAATGAATTGAAGGCTGTCAGAAAGTAATATTGCAAGATCTGCAGCTTCACCCAGTAATAGTTGATTCTAGCAGCTGATGATACATCAGCTACTGAATGAACAGCACAGCCTTTGTTCTCCAAATGCCTGGGGTGAAATCTAAACTCTTTAATACCTCCAACGCACCTTTCTCTTTTCACTACCTGCTACAGTGAATGCTTTCCTTCCTAGACTTAATCTAAATTAGAACAGTCATCTCTTTGCCAGTGCCTGGTACTTCATGAATCTCCAAAACATAGCAAGATGAAATGAGCTGGAGTATTTTATCATTATTTACGTTGCATTAACTGAGTAAATTACAGAGCAAGTGCAGATATAGTATGTGTGGGTAAACTATCAAAGAGTATTTTATATTTCAGGTCCCAAATATTTTCAAGCAGTAGACTGAATCCTGCAGAGTATTTCTAGTGTGGTTCCAATAAAGGGGAAGCAAAGATGCTGGGGGGAAATATTTTTGTGCAGAAGAACTGAATCCCACAAACAAGCTACATATTTCAAAAGCTAAAATGGTCAATAAGATAATTTTATGTACTATGCCACGCAGACCATGCAATCAATTCTGCTTATATATTAAGCTGAATATTTTCTAAGATTCTTGTTGATATGTTATACAATAGCCAAATCCGTACATGCATTCTATATTTCCTTCGCTCTACCCCTTTGTTATTACTATTATATTTTGGTAGATGATCCACTCCTTTTCCCCAGGCCTGTTTCTGGCCATTAGGATTTCCACTGTGCTAACCTCCTATTCTGCAACAGCCAAAGAGAAAATGTTGATGAAGATTCTCAGTCATCCAGGCAGCCTTGTCTGGAAGTTGAGTCATGGCAACTGGACTTCTTTTCTTTTTTATTTGAAATGTTTCACTGCTTATCCAAGTAGCTTCTGAAAAAGCTGAAAAAGCTATTTTGATAAGCAGGAAAATGTTTCAAACCAAAAAGAAAAGAAGTCCAGTTGCTATGATCAACTTGCAGACAACAGAAGGAAAAGCAATCTCATCCAGTAGAATGCCATATCACCAAGGACCCTACTTAGCTATTCACCTTTGAATAGAAGTTCTCCAGATCAATTGGCTGGGGTCTGAGCTAATTTTTTGACCCTTTTCTGCTTTCTTTTATCACCCCAGACCCACAGAAGCAAAGAGTATGAATAAAAAATAACTTTCAAAGTTATCTACAAACTCTATAAGGATGGGACCTGGCCATACCTAGGAAGAGGTGGTGCCTTCAGCTTCCATATAACATCTGGACCTGAGCTAAATCATAAGGGAAAGAACAGTTGTTTTAGAGCTCCAATGAAAATTCTGAAATTTGGAAAAAAAAGAAATATCCAGATTCAAATCCTTACAACTGTGTCTGTAAATACAAAAAGGCAACAGTAAACATGTTGGCCATTAGGGAAGAACATTTTATTAGGCCAATTGAAGCTTAAACTTCAAGTTTCAAATTTCCAAGAAATTTCATCAGGAAAATGAGAAGTCAGGAAGAAAGGGCAGGAGTAATAACATGACTAATCTTTAAGGTATTAGCTATACCTGTTTCATTTCTAGTTGTTAGGACAACAAACCTTCAGATATGCAACCTGGTCATGTTTGAAGTTATTATTAGGTTGCATCAGGGCCTCCCAAAACTAACTAGGGAGGAAAA
The DNA here is from genome assembly GCA_009733165.1 of Naja naja. Classification (NCBI taxonomy): domain Eukaryota; kingdom Metazoa; phylum Chordata; class Lepidosauria; order Squamata; family Elapidae; genus Naja; species Naja naja. The sequence goes on along the minus strand of CM019148.1, from coordinate 252,322,913 downwards.
AAGTGTTAAGACCACCATTTTTAGAAATATAAATTTCAGCTGTTAAAATAAAAATAAATGTTTATTCTGTGAGAATTACCCAGTTTCTCAGCAGAAAACAGAAGAGAAAACAACTAAGCTAGTCTTTATATTAGCAATTTTGGATTAAAAAAGATTAGATGTAAAATATGCTGACTGATATTTGGGAAGCACAAGTGATCCCACACAGAAATTATCATTTCATGCTCCATACATAAAAAAAAGATGACATATCTGAAAATAATCTAAAAGGCTACGTACAAGATGGAACATTTATGCTCCAGGAGATGGATACATTTCAGAGATTCCAGAGCCCATTTGATTTATTTGGAAGAATTAAAAAAGAATGTTTCTCTAACCACACAATTTCTGCACTTTCCCACCCAAAGGGAAATCCTGTGCTTTGGGATTTGTGCTATGAATCATCCTCTTTGGAAATAATTCCACAGCCACTGTTTTACATTATGGCCCATGTGAAAGCAAAGACTATAGGTCATTAGCACTAGAATTAGGACCTACCACAGTGCTTCACAGTAGGATCAGAAGCCATTTCTCTCCCATTATAGTGAATATTTTACAAATTTAAATCCCTTTGTGCTGTGTGAGCTCATTTTGACCTTCTCAAAATGTATGTATGTATTTGCATATATATATATATATATATATATATATATATATATATATATATCCCAAATATTTTGAATGGATCCTCCCCTTGCATACACATGCTATACACACATACATTAATGCCTAAACATTACATTTAGATTGAGGATAATCCTGTCCCACCTACCTCAACAGCAAAAACCAGAGCGATGATTTATGAACTGTGCTGTAGAGCAACCTCAATTATTGGATTCATGCTATCACTGACAATTTCCATTGTTTGTTTTGACATCCAGATTACTTTCCTTTGTGTCTTGGTCTTTTGCCATTTGATTTTCATATTCTTTATAAACAACGCCTTTGATTTCATCCCATAGTTCCACTGGTTCCTTATCAATAAGAGGTCAAGGCTTGAAAATGATGCCTGATGTTCTCCTTGAAACTGGTGGGCCTGTACTCAAAATCATACCATGGAAACTGGCTAGCTTTCTTCTCCTGCTTTAGCTTGACTTGGAACTTGCACAGGAACAGTTGATGATCTGTTCCACAGTCAGCCTCTGGCAATGTCTTTTCTATTATAACTTAGCTCTTCCACTTCCTTGTACCAGTCATACAGTCAAATGGTTTTCTGTGTATGTGATGTCTATTTATATGTGTTGTTTTGTTGTCTGAATACTTCGTTAGCAACAAAGAAATCCTTGGATTTGCAGAAACTTTTTTTGCTTCATTTTGATCTCCTACATCAATATAAAGTCTACTTACTTTATATTTCCATCTTTAATATTTTTCAACTTTGACAATCCAGTCTCCAACCACAAGGAGCACATCTTGCTTTCATGTTTTTTCAATTTCTAATTGAACTTAACCATAAAATGTATCAGCCTCCTCTTCTTCTGCATCAGTGGTTGGAATATGAAGTTGGATATCATATTAAAGGGTTGTGCACAAAGTCTAATTGTTGTTTTGGTCATTAGTTGCATTGTACTCAAGTATTATCTTTCCTATGTCCTCCCTGTGAAATCAATGCAGCTCCTCCTCATGTTTTTCTGACCTTGAGTAGTTCTGAAAGTGTCCAATTCCAAGCTATTTCAGTTTGCTTAGAAGTTAAAATATAGTTAATATATAGTTGATTCATTTCACTGTATCATGTTTCCCCATGTTCATGCTTCTTATGTTCCATGTTCACACTGTATTACTATCTTAGCGGTTTCAGACTTTTCTTCCTATATGGCAACATCAGCAACTAGATAGCCTGAAGCCACATCAGAAACACAATTAGTTCTCTGAAAGATCCTAAGTTCTTCCTCAGTGGTATGTTTTGCATCATCCAACTTGAAACGCTGTTATACATCATCAGTCACTTTATTTTATCCATGAGGGTTTTTTTTTTGCTAAAATGAAGGAGTGGTTTACCTTGCTTTCTTCCATGTCATGTGAAACAGTGCCCTTGTGGTTGTCACTAAAAAGATCATCCATCTCCAGCATTGTCCTGTATCACTGCTACCCAATACAGGTGTCTGCTTCCTACAGCTGGGCAGACAAGAATTACCTTCATGCCTTGGGCAATCCTCTGGAGCAGGGGTCTCCAACCCTGACAAGACTTGAGGACTTCAACTTCCAGAATTCCTCAGCCAGCTTTGCTGGCTGGAGAATTCTGGGAGTTGAAGTCCACAAGTCTTAAAGTTGCCAAGGTTGGAGACCCCTATTTTGGAGAGTGGCACACACTCCCAACTTCCTGGCACACACTCCTAACTTTCTTCACTCGTTTTTCTCTGAAAGAAGAGGCAGGACTTCAAGAAAACATTTGTGCACCTTATTTTTTAATTCTACACCCAAGAAGTTACGAACTTGGATATCATATTAAATCATCTTGTCAAAATAATGCCTCTGTGAAGCAAAAGCAATAACAAGAAATTATAAAGGCAACAGTCCCTTGTCCTAGTCCCAACCACAAAGACATTTTTTCATAGTACTCAGGGGTCAGCTGCCTCTGAACCTGCAAGCTTATAAACGATCGCTTATGTGCAAAACGTTGTACATTCAAAATATTTACCAGGAAGTATATTGATATATCTCTGATGACCTCTGATGAGCATTTTGAGCACAAAACATGTTTAAATCAAAATGTTTTGCACAATCTGGAAGGTAGGATGTCTCTTCAATATAATCTTCCTCAAAGCCTGCTCTTACATTTTAAAAGATTTTGAAAAAGACTGCCCTCCCATTACTATGGCCATTCAGAATAGCTTTTATTTGATTGCCTTCTGCTCTTGGGCTGATAACCAACTGTTACGCTGCTAAGCAGTAATAAAAGGCAGCAATTTGCCAACTGCAGCACTTTACAAGCATTGAATGCCTCAGTAGACACAATGCAGAGCATTACAATGAGCTCTTGAACTACAAATTCTAAAGCTAGCAAATAATACCGATCCCCCCTTTTTTTTACCTGAGATCACAAAGCAAATACAGTTGGAAGTTCCTCAAGTAAACCAGATCAAGAAAGCTTCTTTAATGCATATCTCAAAAAAGGTGAGGCTCCTTGCATGAAAATCTGGCTGATAGTCTGCATCGCTGACAGGTGGCTTAGGTCATCACTAATAATTGGCACCAAGAGCATGTCCTTTACCTGACACAATATCATCCTGTGACATAGTCAATCCCATAACATTCTCTACAGACAACTGCATGTAAGGATTATGTTGCCTTTAATCAGTTATTCGTATTTCTAAAGACTTTCATAAAGCAAGAGATAGGCCACCGAAATGTTCATTCAGCTCAGTTGTGATATTCGCCGTGCTTAAAAAGGGTGTTCCCATTATGGCACTGTTACTGTAAATGTTCATAATTTTTACTTTTAATCTTTTTACAGATGATGGGTATTCAGAGTCTGCAATAACAGGAGTCACATGCAAAATAATACAGATAATCCTTGCCTTACAACCATTTTTTTTACTGACAAGTTGAAGTTACAATGGCACTGAAAATAGTGACTCATTGATGTTTTTCACATTCCCTGTGGTCACATGATCAAAATTCAGGTGCTTGGCAACTGGTTCATATTTATGATGGTTGCAGGGTCACATGATCATCTTTTGCAAAGTCAATGGGGAAGCCAGATTCATTTAACAATCATGTTAATTACTTAACAACTGCAGTGATTCACTTAACAGCTGTGACAAGAAGAGTTGTAAACTGAGGAAAAACTCACTTAACTGTCTCACTTAACAACAGAAATTTTGGGCACAATTGTGGTCATAGGTTGAGGGCTTCCTGTAAAATAAATAATTTCATCTACTGGTAGCATTGTCAATAGTAACATAGAACCAGTTACGGAAGGAGAAATATAGGTACCATTGAATACAGAAGGACCTCTTGAATTCTAACCAAGAATAAAGCAATACCAGCAACTAGATTATCCTTTTTATAAACCCCCTGTAATGGTAATTGGCTTTTTTATCAGCTTTTATAACCTTAATTCTATAATATGACCTGTTCCCAGCTCAAATTTCTCAGACTTTCCATAAAACAAACTTCCTGACTTATTTGCAAATTGCAAACAAGTAGGGCTAAATACCTGGTGTACGATGCTAAAATGATAGAAATAGCTTTATATGTCAAAACCCAAGATGATACTTTTCAACTTAAATGAAAGCAAAATTAAAAGCTACTGCTCTCAATCTTCTTCTGCTCTCTTCCTGCATATTACCCAATTTTATTAAAAATAAGGCATGAGTATACCAATGTAAAGAATACTGTTGCACACTGTCCAGAGTCATGTTTTATGAGTTGGGTAAACATATATTTCCCAGGAAGAAAAAAAGGAGTGATACATGTATATGTACTGTATGTAAGGTATATATAAAAGAAAAGAGTCTATTGTTGGGAAATATACACACTTTCCAAGATCACAAATCTGGAGCCTATTCACTATATTAGTGCAATATTGTCCCCAAATAAATGGCTCAATTGTCTTTTTCCCTGTTTTGTTCTTGCTGTTTGAGAAAAATGACCTCAATAAAACTAAATGTTTTGCCATGTCTGGCAAACAAGGGAAATGAGGTGTTATTGAGCTTTTAAAATCAACAAACCTTTGGGCTAGTTAGTCATCACTTTTAAAGCACCAAGTTTGCTGGGTTCACATTTCTCCTGCTCCTGAAGTACCTCCAGGAATGCAGGGAGATTGAAAGCCATCACATTAAAATATCCTATTTCACATGAGTGGTAATTCAGCTGATCCAGAAAGCCAATCAGTTCTGGTTAGTTCCTGGATGGAAAACCATCACATTAAATCAAGACAGTTGGCTAGATTGGAAAGTGCAAAAAAAAAGGTGAAAGCAATAGCAAAATTTTGACATCATGCCAAGAAAGCTTAATAGATGAATCCATCTGAGTCCTCAGAAGCTACTTGCCTGGATAAATTAAAGGCAATCCAATACTTTCCATGAGGAAAGTAGGCTCTTTCCTCCTGCATTTGAACTAAGCAAAGAGTCCATCTATGGCAGGGGTCTTCAAACTTGACAGCTTTAAGACTTGTGGACTTCAACTCCCAGAATTCCTCCTCCAGTCATGTTAGCTCAGGAATTCTGGGAGTTGAAGTCCACAAGTCTTAAATGTGCCAAGTTTGAAGATCCTTGATCTATGGTGTCCAGAACAAAGATGCAAAAGAAAAGGCAAAAGGTGTTTGCTTGATGTTGATAAAAATAATGCCAATTTAATTTATTGTTTTTCAACAGGAATGTGCATCCCACTTGAAATATTTTTTTAAAAGATGCAAATGTTTTGATGCTCTGCTCACTTCAATATGGTCCATCTCTAAGCATTTCAAGAGGATGAGTGTACTACTACTTCCATTATCTTGTCTGTTTTCCCTTCACCCAACCTTTGCAGTGTTGGTATTATTTCCTCCAGGCATAGCAACTGAAAAGGATCAGAAGGGAGAAAAAGCAACAGTATGACTGCAAATGATTCCAATCCTATGTAGACTATATCTCCTTCCCTTCAAAATTCCTATTCTCAAGTGTTTGAAAGGTCCTGGTTACGCAGACATATTACAGATGGGATGGATTGACACAATATATTACATCTAGTATAAGAGGCTAGCTTATGATTCAACATGTTGGAATTTGTTTTTAAGCATACTGTGAGAATCGGCCACAATATTACACTTTCATATGGTTTATTTGTTTGGAGATAACTTAGCAGAAACTGAATCTGGAAATCTGAGAGTACAATTTTTGTGAGCCAAGCACAATGTCTAAGGACTTGTGCAAATACACAGTTACTCCTGAATATACACAGCAATTCAATGGAATTCTTCAGATAGAGATGAACATAATGTATTCTTGGGGTTAGGGAGAGGACAATGGGAGCAAACAAGAAATGCCTAATTATAACATATATTTTGAGAATCAATGTATGGATGGTCCTCATATAAAGATTCATAATTTTAGCTACTGAGAACCAGAAATATTTTTCTTATTACCTACATCAATATCCCCAAACTGCTGCTATCAAAATGCATTTGAAAACATGACGATGGATTATGTTAGTTGAGCACAATAGAAATTATTATCAGTACATCTAAAATGTACTCTGATAATAGAAGAGCAATGTAGACCTTAACAGAGGTTTGAGGGGGCTTTTCCTTATTAAAGATATTTAAGGTTTTGACCGCCAAAATTTCTTTTCAGTATCCAAATTGATGAGGTGAGAAAGCTAGAAATGTTACCTGGTTAAAATTCCTTTCCTCTTTAAAAAAGAAGAGAGTTGGGTTTGTTCTTTTCAAAGTACACATGTACTTAGAAATTTAGAAAAGACCATTGGAATTTCTTTTTTTTAAAGCAAATGAAAAAATAAGGCTGTATTAGAGAGGAATAATCATGTGAGATTTCTACTTAAATAAGCTGTCAAATCAAATGCAATAATAAAAAAAATAATAGCAGGGAAAGGGGGAAATGGAATAATTAAATAGCGTATGGAATGCAGCAGAGATACAGCCACTTTAGTGAGGGCTGACACAGTTACTAACTACACAGTCAGTCAGCTATATCCATCATGATAAAGACCATTTTTATCAAAGTGATAAAATAAGTGAGCTGCTGGTGGTGCAGTGGTTAGAATTCAGTATTGCAGGCAATCCTGAGGGACTCAAGTTCAACCCAGCCTTCCATCCTTCCAAGGTTGGTAAAATGAGTAGCCAGATTGTTGGGGACAACATGCTGACTATGCAAACCGCTCAGAGAGTATGATGGTAAAGCACTACAGAGAGGGATAGAAGTCCAAGTGTAGTGTTATTTCTACTGTACTTTTGCATGGCTTGGGTTACATCCAACATTTGGAAAGTGCAGAGACCAAGGACTGAAGGGGGCATGTAGTGACAATGTTTTTTTTTTTAATTCATATTTATATCCCGCCCTTCTCCAGAGACTCAGGGCGGCTTACAATTTTTGGGATACAACCCAGTGTGCTCAGCAATAGCCTTCATTCCATTGTATATGCCTGCTTATTACTAAGCGGCATTTTTACAAAGTCAGCTTATTGCCCCCAACAATCTTGGGTCCTCACTTTACCTACCCTGAGAGGATGGAAGGCTGAGCCAACCTTGAGCCTGGTGGGATTCGAGCCTGCAATAATTACAGGCAGCTGGAACTAAGTGCTAGGCTATTAACAGCCTGCACCACCAAGGCCCCAATTCCCTCCATTCAAATAATGGTAAGTTACATCTTCAATTTTCAGCACTTATGTCCAGGATTCCAGAAACAAAGTGTAGAAGCCATATGCATTCTATAGCTGTAGATTACCCACCCTATAACCTCACAGATCAGAGCTTTTTTCTGAAGTTACACCAATCTTCCATTCACATGCAATAGTAATCAGTAAAAGTGATTGTAAGCAAAATGTTTCCTCCACAGTATTTACACTTATGCTTGTACAATAATCCCCGAACATCTAATGTAGAAAAGCTCTGCTTATTCTTTCATTCCATTGTATGTATGAACCTCAACCATTTATCCTTTTCTTCTTGAAGCCACTTTAACAAATTATAACAAAAAGACAAGTGTTACTAATGTTTTCATTCAATTTCAGTGCCAGACCATCAAGTAAATAAAGTTTGAGTTCTTTATGGATTCTCAAATACTCAACAGACCTACAGGCTGGAAAATATGAAGATAAATTACTATTAGTCCTGTAATGGAAGTACCCCTTGATTTGATCGAAAACTAAATTGCAATATATTATGTTATGAAATCATCACAAAATGTGTCCATAATCCAGTTATCAACAAGAACAACAAAACAAACTTTTAACATAGGCTGGCCTCTTTTAACAAGAGGCTTGAAAACTTTACAGTCTCAAACACTGTTGTTAGATTGTAGATTTTCTAGCTGAACAGAAAAAGTGTTGTCAACTTCATCAAATGTTGGTTTCCAAAGTGCAATTAATAAAATATTACCTTAAATCTTTAAAGCCCTCTATGTCTCAGGGTTCTGGTCTTCCAACCCCTGTCCCTACAGGATTCTCCTGAGAGCATCTTGTCTGACATCTTAATGATTTTTTTATAACTGGTGGAAGCTCTCCGTATGCACCTGGGCTTTTACAAATACATCTTACATCATTTTTAATTCCACTGCTACATCATTATGTTTATACGTTGAAGCAGAAGTGATTAACAGAAAGTCAAGATACACAAACATCTTCATTTGCCTTTCTGTAAACCTGTTTCTAATTCATAGCAGACTTATTTCCTTAAAAAAAAACACTCGCCTGCATTAACTTCGCTTGGCCCCTGATCTTCCGCCATGATCTGAAGACCTGGTTATTCGACCAATCCGGGCTATGACCCTCTGTGGGTGGGGTGGTTTTATACTTTTAGCATTAACTTTTGGGCTTGTTAGTTTAATTCTTTCTTAACTATTTATTATTGTATATACTGTTGATGTTTTTAGCTGTGAGCCACCCCGAGTCTTCGGAGATGGGGTGGCATACAAGTCCCAAAAATAAATAAATAAATAATAAACTTCTAGCTTTCTCCCAATTAATACACAACATATTCTTTGGGTTATGGAAATGCAAATGTGATTATCCAGTGGATACATCAGATAATTATTTAATGTTCTTTACTGGTACACAGAATAATTAGTGTATTTTATGACAGGTTCAGGCTGGGAAAAGACAAGGTGAACTATTAGCACAAACTAAATTTGCATTAAATGCATTACTCATTAAAACAAAGCTACTGTATAATGCAAAGTCTATGCAGTTATCTATGCCAATACATGTAAACAAATGTCCACTTCAAAACTGCAATACATATTAATTGCAAGCTGTTTTAAAGGTACAAGTTCAAGTTACTTTTATCTGACATCCACATCAAACAGCAAGCTGGTTTTTCTTTGGCCAGCACAAGAATAAACTTGTATTTTCTGCCAAAAGCAATCTAAGCATAGTTTCCTTGCATCTTTTGAATGCATGCTGCCAACATATTTCATGCAAATGTTTCCTTTAAAAAGTGTCAAAAGAAAGAACAATGTGCACCTCTATCTAGCTCTCCCCCCTTGTGTAAAATCCAAAGAACATATTGTATCCTCCAAAAAATGGGATATTTAGTGGAGGAAGCACCTGTAGATAAGGAACGAAACAAAATGTAAAAAGGAGTAAAATGTGAAAAGAGAAGATAACACTGGTATTTGCTTTCCATGGAATCAATCATAATTTAAGTGGATAATTTGTCATTCTTAGGAAAGGCAAAGCAATCCTTTAATTATGGATTTCTCATGTTTTGATTATTTTATAAGTGTATGTGTGTATGTGTCTATCTGTACACATAATGTTTTAATCTGTCTGTTTCCAATTTAGTTCTGTATTTATATTTCGTTGACTATTTTAAGCATCCTGGTCAGATAAAAATCAGGGCATAACCAGGACATTAAAAAAAAACCCTTGGTGACTAGATGTGTCTTCTCTATTCTTATTCCATTCCTTCCTTCTCAAAAGACAACCAGTATTTATTTATCTGTGCTACAGGAAAACATTCAGGGATAGTTGTACTTACCTGTCCTTCCTCCCTACACTCCCAGCTGCCATTTACCAATATGTACAAAGAAATAGACTTGGGCAGTAATTGAATTATGACTTTAAAAATAGAGCAAACAAGATATTTTTGATTGCTCCTAGCACTATATATAGGCAACTATCATTAGAATAAGTGCAGTACTTGACACATTTGGGGGTTATAGTGAGTCAGGAACCAGAAATCATTATTGTACAAGAGCAGGAGCAGAGTTTTTCAACCTGCTCACCTATGTCTTGGATAGGGGGGGGAGGAATCCTATGTAGCAACATCTTATTCCACTTTATGATTTCATTCCCCTTTCCAAGTCTTCTACACATCCAAAAATTTCAAAACCTCTATACTAAAGAAAACTAGAAGGAATTCTTGCTTTTTGCATATTAACCACATATGCTAAGCCCCAGTGGTGTGTTTCAAAAAAAATTTCCTACCAGTTCGGAGCTTGCTTGCTTGTAGTCCTTCAGGACTATAATTTAAACCCATAAGAAATAAAACAATACACTCATTTCCATTTGTTTAACGGCTTATACAAAAGCACAAGAACAAATTGATAATATTCCTAGACCATTAATAACACATTTCAGCTTCTTCCTTAATAATAATTTGTCAAGATAACAAATTAAGCCAAAACAGTCATTAAAAATCTAGAAGCAAGGCAAGAGAAGAAGCTTCACATTTTATACCACAGAGAAAACCAGAATATTTTTAACTTTTTAAAAGCAACCTTCTATGACAAATAGAACTAGTTTTTGACTGAGAATAATTTATTAGCAATCCTCTGTCGTGAAATCTTAGATAAATTGATGTGCTATTCTTCATTATCCATAGCAAAGGAGTGAATAAAAAGGATGACTAAGCATAAATCTTCACTCCCGCTGACTCCATGGTTATGTGACCATATGATTTTCTTAGCAACAATAGAGAAGAAGGTGGGACTACCACCTTCTGAAGATTTTTTTTTTACTCTTCAGCTTAGCCTAGATTTCCTTATGGTCTCCCACTCAAGTATTAAACAGGTCTGGTCCAACTTAGCTTTTCAAGTCTTGCTAGGTTTAGCTACCTGCTGACATCTGCTGAAGACATGACCATGATAGGTATGAAGCTACATTCCTGTCAATTATTATTTGAGGGTTACATAAAACATTGTGAAAAAGTTAGGCACAAATGGTCCCAGTCAAAATAATGCAAAATTCTGTATACATTCAATTTAACCCATAATAATTGCTACTTCTGTATTAAGGTGGCTTGGATGGTAGTCTTCACTTGCTTACATGAGATAGGAAACATATGAACTGCTCTATTCATGACCATAATATCACAGGAAATATGTGTGTTTAATGAGTAATTATTGCAATCCTGAATAGGTATAACCCAAGCCAAGAAAAAAAACCCTTAATATTTCCAAACTTGTATTCCAAACTTGTAGTCACTAGCCAGGATGAAATTTTCTTATTCAATAAATTTGGGGAATAAACTATAATATACCAACAATGGAGAACAGCATGCATCTAAATTTTTGAGTCTTGATATACTGTGTTGTAAAATATACACTAGAGTCACCTTTTTAACAGCTGCAGATCAATGACTATCAAGGACAAACTGGAAAATCCAGGCATGAAGCTTTTTCCAAATAATTTTTCCAAAGACCAATTCCTTGTGTGTCCAATCACACTTGGCCAATAAAGAATTCTATTCTATTCTATTAGATCCAATCTCAACATTAGGTTGAAAATGAAAATTAATATCAGTGGTTGACCAGCAAGAGGCAGAAAGAAAATCAGGACTATCACAAGATATCAGTTCAAGAAAAGGTAAGGAAAATTAACCAAATAAGTACAAAAACACCGCAGGGTAAATAACAAGGAAGATCACAAGTAATACAAAGGGTGCAGAGAAGAGCAACAAAGATGATTAGGAACTGGAGGCTAAAACATATAAAAAACATATAAAGAACGGTTGTTGGAATTGAGTATTTCTAGTTTAATGAAAAGAAGGACTAAGGGGTGACATGATAGCAATGTTCCAATATGTAAGTGGGTGCCACAATGAAGAGGGAGTCCAACTATTCTCTACAGCATCTGAGGGAAGGACAAGAAGCACTGGATGGAAACTAATCAAGGAGAAAACCAACCTAGAACTAAGGAGAAATTTCATGGTAGTTAGAACAATTAATCAGTGGAACAACTTGCTTCCAGAAGTTGTGAATGTTCCAACACTGGAAGTTTTTAAGAAGAGATTGGACAACCATTTGTCTGAAATGGTAGAGGTTTCCTGCCTGAGCAGGGGGTTGGACTAGAAGTCCTCCAAGGTCCTTTCCAACTGTGTTCCTATTCTATTCTATTCTATTCTATTCTATTCTATTCTATTCTATTCTATTCTATTCTATTCTACATAAACAAGAACCACCTGGGATAAACTTGGTAAATATCTACATTGCACTGATTAGGAAGCTTTCTTTTTTCAGCAGAAAAGAGGTCTGTTGGTCTCATTTTAATGGTTTTTCCTTTCTTTTGCACATACTGACAGGGTAGACTCCTTCCAACTCTGTTATTCTATATTCTATATAATAGATTAAGCTGTAATGCAGCTGATTTGCATGCCATCAGAACCCCGAACACAAGTCAAGTTGCAATTAAAGCAGACCAGCATAAACACAATTTGCAACCACGTCTTGATATTGGTTAGTTTACCTTATCCATCTTCTGTTGGGTTACCCAATTCAAGACAAATGCCTACTTTGTGTTATAAGCCACCTCCAGGAAAAAAAAAGATTTAGGGAGTAAATACAGTCACACCAGTGAGGTTGCTCCTGCAGCGTTGTCTTCTTGACTCCAACTTTGTTTTCACCCCACACAGAGCAAGTTCGTGTGGTGTGTGAACTGGGAGCACAGAGGGAAGGGAAGGGAACTCAACCTTTTTGCACACAATGCTTCTGGCCCCAGAAGCTTTTCTTTGATTTCATAAAAGCAATCAGAAAAGTGTCAGCAAATCAACACAGAAGCAATTGAAAAGAGGATAGGAAACAACCAATATGTCATTATATCCTGCACATATTCAAGGTTTTGGTAACAACTTATAAAGCCCTGTATGGCTTGTGTTAAGTTTGCATGAAGAGACAGACACGGAGTGCTTCAAGCTCTTTGTTTATTAGTGACTACAGCTCAGAACGAACCCACTTTGGCTGGGCTGCGGCTGCTACTTATAGCCAGCAGCCGCAGTTGCCAACCAATCAGAGTGCAGTGTTTTCCCGCACTTTCTAAACCAATCATTTCTTACATTTTACAAGAACAGTTCAAACTAAACCAATGACTTTAAACCTGCATACATAACACCCCTCCCACTAGGTTCAGTCCATACTCAAACCCCAGCCTATCTAATGTATTCTTTTAAATAGGTGGGGCTCTTACGTGTATGTTGAGACCTACGTGGTTCAGATGTTTTAAGGTTCTCACCTTGTGAGGGAGGAAATGTGTCTGCTGACATTTCCTTACTAGGACTTGTAGTAATGGTAGAACCTGTTTGGTTACTACAACCTGGTCTCTCCTCCCAATCCATCTCCAACCCAATGTCAGCACCTAAATCAGGTAATGATGTGCAATCTTCCATTTGTGAAAATGGTTGTTGGTATTGTGACAGGTTTTGGGATGGTTCCTGTCGTGTTAGCTCGTTACACATGGGGTTGATTCTTGCTTGTTCATTACACTCATGATCCTCCCTTCCCCTAGAAGAGGCAGTAGGTATGGGAACCAGAGAGGAGCAAAAGCGATGCTCCTGAGGCAATCTGGATCTTAACTGATCAATGTGCCTGTTCCAGAGGACACCATCCTCCATTTGTACCCTGTAAGACCTGGGGCCTGTGATTTGGGTTATCTCAGCAGGAATCCATAATGGTTCACCCATAAGGTTCTTAGCATAAACAGAATCACCCACAGTGAATGTGCTAATTTTGCTAGTGGGATCTATGGTGCTGCGTAAGTGGGATGAAGGCAGTCAAGGGGAGACCTGAGTTTCCTACCCATCAACAATTCATCTGGGGACAAATTAGTTGAGGGTTGGGAGTGATATGCTGAACACTGAGAAGTTTTTCAACTCTCTCAGTGATATCCCTGGACCCAATTGCTGAAGTTTTTCCTTGGTAAATCGTACCATACGCTCAGTCCGGCCGTTAGGAAGGATGCCCAGGGGCTGTCAGGGCATGTCTGATACCCTGTTGTGCTAGATATGATTCAAAAAGGTTGGATGTAAATTGAGGGCCATTGTCAGAAACAAGCACATCAGGTAACCCGTGAGTTACAAAGCTTTTAAGCTGTTTGATGACAGCTTTAGTTGTGGTGGATGCCATAGGGATAACCTCTAGCCATTTGGAATATGCATCAACTATAATAAGGAAAGTGTGCCCTCTGGTAGGGCCAGCAAAATCAATGTGAATCCTGGACCATGGGCCCCTAGGACATTCCCATTCCTGTGTGGGGCGAGAGGTGGGGCAGGCCTGACTACCTGACAGTTGGGACAAGATGCAACCCAGTTTTCAACCATTTTGTCAATACCTGGCCACCACTCCTGGCCAATCCCTTCATCCTTACAATCCCAGGATGACCCTCATGTAACATTTCCAAAACCTCTCTTTGCAGTTTTGCAGGAATAACCACCCTGTTACCCCACAAAATACATCCTCTTAATACAGATAATTCAGTTTGCCTGGACTTAAAAGGTTGGGCAAAGTGAGGTAGATCTTGAAGAGGCCAACCTTTCTTAATCCAGCCTATAACAATAATAATCTGTTTTGCATTTAGGTCTAGGGGCTTCTTTGATTGCCTGAACCTTGGCATCTGTGGGGATACCATGCTTGTCAATCATATAGCCCAAGAACTCAGCCTTGTCAGTTCTAAGAGTGCATTTTTCTTCCTTGACGTTTAACCCCGCTTTTTTGAATCTGGTAAGGACTTCTCTGAGTCTCTCTTGTAACTGAGTGTCATTTTCAGCAGAGATTAACACATCATCAAAGTAAGGTACTACCCCTGGCAGTCCTTGGAGCATCCTTTCCATAAGGCTTTGGAAGATGCCTGGTGCCACGCTTACTCCAAACTGTAACCTTTTACATTTGAAAGCACCTCTATGAGTCACAATGGTTTGGACCTCTGCAGTGGCATCATCAACTGTTAATTGTTGATATGCCTGGGCCAGATCCAATTTGGCAAAGACTGTGCCCCTGCCAAGTGAATGTAGTAAATGATGCACCACTGGAACTGGATATGCTCTGTTGAGCCATGGTTCAATGTCCCCTTATACTCCACAGATTCTCACTGACCCATCAGTCTTGACTGATGTGACTATGGGTGTCTCCCACCTGGAATGGTCAGTGGGCTCTAAAACTCCTTGAGCTATTAGTTTATCTAATTGTGCATCAATTTTTTCCTTTAAGGCAAATGGGACCCTTCTGGGCTTTAAGAATTGGTGGCACCTTGGGATCTAGGTTGAAAGTGATAGGGTCCCCATATACTTGCCCAATCCTTCGCTGAAGACCTCTGGAAACTCAGACTTCAAGGCCTCCTCCCATTCAGTGTTGCTCACGTGATTGATGCCAGTCACCTCGATGCCTAGTGGATTGAACCACTCAAGTCCCAGCAAGCTTGGGCGATCCTTGTCCACGATGGTCAGGGCAAGCGCTTGGTGTGGCCTTTGAACTTCACGTTGAATTCTCTTGTTCCAACTACTGGAATCTTGTTCCTTGGTAGTCTTTAAGAGTCAGTGCTTGCTTCTTGAAATGCTTCTTCTGAACGTTTGGGAGTAGTTCTGAATAGTGTCCCATGACACCATAGATAAATATGAGCCTGAGTCCACTTCCATTTGGCAAGGCCTTCCTTCAATTAGTACCTTGACATGCACTTTTCTGTTATTGATAGAAGAAGAATGACCAATAGTTACTGTCTGATGAGTTTCATTCTTCCCTTTGCTTCTGTGCTGCCCCATTTTCTCACTGAGGTTGTTGGGCTTGAATTTGTCAGGAAACTTCCTTCTGTTGGGTGGAGTTCTGGATGATTTGCAGACTCTTGCTAGGTGTCCTCTTTTTTCACAACGGAGGCAGATGGTATCAAAAACTTGCATTCAGTGCGGGGTGGCTTCCCCACAACTTCTGCAGTAGAAATCTTGCCTCTTTCTTCCCAGGTCTTTCTTTTTCCGCTCCATTCTGAGTCTATAAATTCCTTCCTCCACCTCACTACAGTCTGACTCAGAATCTATTTGCTCACAATGAGTTTTTGTGGACTTTTCCACATCAGGATGGCTTGTGGCCTTGTTAATTTTCTTCATGGCTGCTGCTGAGGACTTGGTAGCTTCTGCTGAAGAGGCCTCTTCTATTGCTTCCTTCAGCATGATCTTAGGTCTTAGTAATAACTTGCTCTGAAGCATCTTGTCTTTAAGGCCCAGAACAAATCGATCGTGCATGGCCTCTTCTAAACTGTTAAATTCACATGCACCCCCAATGTCTCTTAAACTTGCCACAAAGTCGCTTTAGCTTTCCCCTTGATCCCGTAAAACTCGTGTTCTTAATGAGGCACGATACTTGTGGGGCGTAATGGGCTCTTAGCAACTTTTCTAAGTCAGGCCATTCCATTACCTTCACGCCTGCAGCTCCCGCCAATGCCTTCGCCATCTTGAAACTGCCGGACCGCAGTGCGTGAGAAAGACCCCTCTTCCGCTTCTCGAAATGTCGGCAAGATCGCTTCCTTCAGATACATTTGAAACTATCTGCATACGCCTCCCTGTCTTCTGCCGTCGGATCGAACGGGCTGGGGTGTTCAGCACAGCCATCTCTCTTCTTCTGTTCGCGGCCTTCTTCTTCAGGGAGATCCCACCTTCGCCAGTGTTAAGTTTGCATGAAGAGACAGACGCGGAGTGCTTCAAGCTCTTTGTTTATTAGTGACTACAGCTCAGAACGAACCCACTTTGGCTGGGCTGTGGCTGCTACTTATAGCCAGCAGCCGCAGTTGCCACCAATCAGAGTGCAGGTTTTCCCGACTTTTAAACCAATCATTTCTTACATTTTACAAGAACAGTTCAAACTAAACCAATGACTTTAAACCTGCATACATAACAGCTTGGGTCCGGGGTACTTGCAAGAACGTTTCCGTCCGCTGACAAACACCAATTGCCCTGTGCGCTCCCACAGACAGGGCCTCCTGGGGATACCGTCAGCTAAACAGTGTAGGCTGGTGGCCCCTAGGGGTAGGGCCTTCTCTGTGGGGGTGCCACCCTCTGAAACCAACTACCCCTTGAGTTGCGCTTGGCCCCTGATCTCCGCTCCTTCCCCGTGACCTCAAACATGGCTATTTTTGCAATCCGCCTGGACTGATGGGCGACCGGGGTTTTTAATCTGATCGTTTATTTGGCATAATTTAATATCTTTTTAATTTCTTTTAACTTTTGTATTTTCTGTCTTTTATGTACACCGCCCTGAGTCCTTCGGGAGAGAGGGCGCTTATAAGTCCAAATAAACTAAACTAAACTAAACATATTCAGTACTGAATTTCTTAAATAAGGTTAATATTAACCCATGCTTAGCCTCTCATGTGAAAATATTGCAGATATGAACCATATTTTTTTTATCCTTAGCTATATGCAGTATCCATACTGCTATCATAATATATTCCCCAGTATTCCATGAAATAAATCTGGGATTATGAATGGTGTAGAACTAGAAATGTGAATCAGTGTACAGTATAAGTTTGTGTGCCTGTATATTAGTCTTCATTTTTAGATCAGGAAACCTATGTGGATCTGTATCAAGAGAAACACTTTGTTTTGCAATCCAGAAACATATTTTCCTCCAGAAAGGTTTCAGCTATGAAGCACTGTAATCTTGAGTCCTATCGGAGCTCAAATCTAGTAGGGAGATCACTCTCACACAGCACAGCAAAAATGTGCCAGTCGGTAAGGGAGTTTATCATCTATATTAATAAAGCCTGCAGTGACATAGATGGCTTTGGGCCAGTCGCTCTCTCTGTCAGCCCAACTCGACTCACAGGGTTGTTGTTGTGGGGAAAATAGGAGGAGGGAGGGTTATTGGATACATTCACCATCTTGAGTGATTCATAAAAATAATAAAGACAGAATTAAAAAAAAAACTTTTAAAAACGGCACAGAGGAGACAGCGATATAAAACTGAATGAATGAATAAAGCAACGTATTAATTAATTAAACCCCACACTTTTCCTCCCTGGGGTGCCGTGTTGAGAAGAAGGAAATGACACCTGCCCTCTGCAAACTTTCCTCTCCTTGCCCTGACATGTTGACTCCGCTTGTAATCAAATCTAGCCTTAGAAGTCAGAGAATGAAACAGTCCTAAGCTGCCACTGAGCCACATTATAAAGGCCTCCCTTTCTCCCACTTACTAGTCAATACAAGCTTCCTGGAATGTGTGGATTTGTTGACAGAATGTGTCGCTCAAGATTCCACTCAAAGGTAGTACATGCCGATCACACTTAAGCTTCAAAGCCAGACTGTGTCTTACATTTAACAGGTTAATAATACAGATACCTAGGATGTTTATTAACTCATATTCATGAACAGCCAAAGGCATTTTAATTATTAAAGTACCCCACAACACTCACCAAGCAAATACTTCTGCTCAAGAGGACTTCTCTATTGAATCTGCTCATCAACATTATACACTAGACCCCATGCAGAAGTCAAGGCTCCTTCACAAAATATGTGAAAAGCTAGTAGCATTCACCTAAAAGCCAATACAGGTAGCCCTCGATTTACAACAGTTCATTCAAAGTTGCAACGGCACTGAAAAAAGTGACTTATGACCGTTTCTCACACTTACAACCATCGCAGCAGCCCCATAGTCATGTGATGAAAATTCAGATGCTTGGCAGCTGACTCATATTTGTGATGGTTGCAATGGAGTCCTTTGTGACCTTCTGACAAGCAAACTCAATGGGGAAGCCAGATTCATTTAACAACCGTGTTATTAACTTAACAATTGCAGTGATTTGCTTAATAATGGTGGCAAGAAAAGTCATAATATGGGACAAAATTCACTTAACAAACATCTCATTTAGCAACAGAAAATTTGGGTTCAGTTGTGGTCATAAGTCAAGGGTATAACAGAGTTTTCCATCAACCACAGGAAATACATCTTTTCACTCTACTTCTTACATAGACTGTCAAAGACTTAAAATCTAGAATTCTAGTCATAAATGTAAGACCAGGCTAGAAGTGAAAAGAAAAAAAATCTTACAATATATCAGCTGTGGTCATTTAAACTCTTATGGAACATTCTTGACTTTATCCTTTTAATTCCACCTTGGTTGTTAGTTCAGTAAAATCCCAAGTTTTTAAGGACTGTCTAACTGGAGATTTCTAGGAGAGGATGAGAAGCATATACAGTGACCAGCTGTACCGCACACAGGCTCCAATTATTATGTCCAACAAGGATCACCAAAAGCTGTTATTACTGCCTGTAAAATAAGACCTCTAATGCAACTGCAAGGCATTTCAGCATGTTAATCTCTAGGGAAGCAAAATTCTATACAGCATTTCTTTCCACTTGCTCAATTGTAGTATTAAAAGCTATTCTGCCAGGGCAATCCTAAACTGAATTTCAATGGGTTACACACAGGGAGAGGATCTTCTGACTTATAGCCTCAGGGCCACTTCCTAAGACTCAGTTAAAAGAAGCCTTTTAGTCTGGAATGTGTAAATTGCAAACATTGGGTAATAAAACAGAAGAGAACCAATTTTAAATCCAAGGTATTTATCAAAATACTGTAAGTTTTTCTATTGACAGAAATGGGAAATATTTTTACTTTAAGATGCATGAAAATGTTGCATTTTCAACAAGATGCATTTTTTCAACAATTCTCACTGAATTTGACCAAGATTGTTTTCTTCCAAAGAAGACATCCCAAACATGCTTTTTCTATGCTTTTTCCTTGAAGATGTTTCTCTTCTCATCCAAGAAGCTTCTTCAGTTCTTACTGAATGATAGATACTTCCAAAGAAGACACGTCCAAAGAAGAATAATTCATTGAAACCATTGCAGGTGAGATACAAACTACTTGAACTGGAAGTTTTCAGGGGGATTTTCTATTTCTCAGTCTACAATCTTCTGTCTAGGTAGGATCTGTATTTTTTCAGGGTTCTCACGGTTTATTTGCAAGGATTGTAAATAAATTTTAAAGCACCCTAAAAATGAACTAGAAAGGCAAAAAGCTACTTGTGCAAGAAGCTGAAAACTTTCAGGAAGTTAGAAGAAAAACCCTTGGCTGCAGTTTTAATTAAAACTTGATAAGAAAAAGATAATGAATATACTTTGTGTTTCAGATTTTCCTTCAAACAAAAGGAAAGCCAAGGTGGATATAAATCCATTGCAAGGAGAAAGTGGTGAAAAGAGGTGATGGTAAAAGGTCAGAATTTCTTATTTTCTATCTTGCATCTGTCTTCTCCCAGAAGAGAAATGGAATCCTAGTTGGACACTATTATACCAGTGGGGAATGAGAGCACTTGCAGCTCAGGATAGACCTGGAGAAGATAAGGAAGGAAAGCATGCTCATTTTGATTAATTAAAGGCTCCAATGATAAATAAATGACATCCTAAAGTATTGAAAAACTAATGAAGGAGATTGTGGAACTGCTTTCTAGACACACTGAGAACTTCCAGAGGATTGATGAGGTCCCAGAAAAATGACTGTTGTCTCCATCTTCAAAATGGGTAAGGAAGGGGACCAGGGAAGCGAAAGACCTGTCAGCCTGACTCTGTGCCAAGCAAGACAGTCAAACAGATCATCAAGCCACATATCTATGAGTACTCAGATAGACTTATTATTAAGTACAGCAATAGGAGCCAGCAGGGGTTTTATTGGAAAGAAATCATGTCAGACCAATCTTTTCTCCTTCTTAGGGGTTATTACAGTAGCTTAGCAGAACAGGAGAATGTCACAGATACAGAATACCTGAAGCTCAGCAAAGCTTTCCACACAGTATCCTATGATAGTCTCCTTCATCAAGTGATAAAATATAGGAGAGATGATACTGTTGTTAGAAGAACTCGAAATTGGCTTGAATAATCACATCCAAATAGTGCTCACTGAGGCCTTCAGGTTGGAGGGAAGTAAGGTATTAAGCAGAGTGCCACAGGGCTCAACTCCCTTGAATAAGAGAGTTGAGGGATACTGATAAAGTCTGCAGACTATCCAAATGTTAAAGGGGGGGGAGAGCTGGCTATTAATTTAAAGAGAGAGAGACAAAAGTTTTAAAGAGTGCTTGATAGGTTTGAGCAATGGGTTGAAATGAAGAGAGTAGAACTTAAAGAGAAATGTAGAATTCTCCTGGATGGGAAGCCTGAAAACCACAAACATAGGATGAGAGAGGCTTGGTTTGGCAATTGTTCTTGTGGAAAGGATCTGGATGTCCTGGTCAACCACAAATTAAATATGAGCTAGCAGTGGGATACATCTGCTAATAAAGCAATCAATGCTGGGTGCATGAGCAGAACCACAGAGTCCAAATTAGGTAGTTGCTCCACTCCAGTCTGCCCTGGTCGGACTCCACTTGGAAGACTGAATTTTGTGCAAAAAGGGACAATGGCAACTTGAAGCAACTTAAGAAAAGTACTACCAAAATGGTCAGATGGTCTAGAAACCAAGCCCTATAAGAAACAGTTGATAGAATCATAAAATTGTGAAACTGGGGGGAAAAAACCTACAAAGATCATCTCACCTATCCAGCCTTCTGCAATGTGCAGAGAAAACAATTAAACCATCCTCAAGAGACAGCTTTAATTCTCCTCTTAAAAGCCTCCATAGATAGGAAGCCTATAACCTCCATTGGTTGAATGTTTCACTGGTGTATAGATCTTACTGTCGGAAAAGTTTTCCTTATTTTTAAATAAAATCTAGGTGTTTGCAATTGTATCCATCAGTTTCTGGTCCTTATTAAAAGATCTGAGCATGTTCAATCTCTAGAAAAAGAGTGAGAAGCATGGAAAGTCTTCAAATATCTCGATTGTTACTACTTAGAAAAGCAATGGACTTACTCTCTTGTGCTCCAGAAGGCAACACCAGAACTAATGGGTTAAAACTACTAAGAATTAGATTCCTGACTGTACTGTCATCTAATGGAAGAAGCTGACACTTGAAGTGGCTTGTTCTCCTTCAATGGAGGGCTTCAAACAGAAGCTGGATGATCTTCTTCCAGAAACAGTCTGCACTGAGGGAGGATAGGGGGTGGACTAAATTATTTCTATAGTCTCTTCCAATTGTGTGATTCCATGGCTTTCTTTTTAACCGGCTAGGAAGCAACTTCTGGTCAAATATTTAACTTTAATTTTGACCACAGCTTTATGGGTGGAGGGAGGGGTAAGGGAGGGAGGGCTCTTTTACAACAAACACCACAATCCCCAAAACCTGCCTTATCTCACAACACTAAACAGTATCTTATTTGGGGGGCGTACAGTGGCAAACATCTTCATGAAAGGAACCAAATCACCCCAAAGGTTTTTAACCTCTGCAAAAATCAAGACAATAAATCAATCCCTGGAAGTCTGTTCTATGAATGTGTAACAGTAGCAGAGCCAGTGAAGTCATTCACCCGCCAAATGCTAGCAAATTCTCATGAATATGTAGAAAGTTTGGTTTAACCCTTCAACACCCCAAGCTTTGCGTTCGGGCTACTGGCGGGTGAGAGTAGCAGCAGAACCACACGGCCGTGCCTATTCATTTCCAGGGCAATGAGTTCCCAGCAAGGCTACGTGGGTCGCTGCCCCCAGAGTAGCGTCTACTCCTAAGTCTAAGAGAACCTTCCAATGCAACTTCGGGAAAGGGAGAAAGGAAGCCTCAGAAGAGAAGCTGCAAACTTTCAGGGCTTCCCTTTCGCTTCCCGGGACACGGGCTTTCTGTGCGGATCTCACCGAAGTAACGGCGCCCTTTGTGGGCTGACAGCCCCTTGGAAACCGGCTAACCCTTCCAACTCAGCCACGCCGCGCTCGCAAGGCTGCTAAACCCTTAAAGACGCTGGTGGGGGAAGGCGCGCACCTCACGCTTCCCCGCAGGCGGCTGATGGCGAGAAGAACGCATTCCCACCGCCCGCCCCCCGTCCGCCTTTTCTGCACCTTTCGCCTCGCCTTACCTCGCTGTGGGGACGCCAGTCAGCCCAGCCCAGAAGGAAGGAAGGAAGGAAGGAAGGAAGGAAGGAAGGAAGGAAGGAAGGAAGGAAGGAAGGAGAAATAAAAGAAAGAAAGAAAGAAAGAAAGAAAGAAAGAAAGAAAGAAAGAAAGAAAGAAAGAAAGAAAGAAGAAAGAAGCGAAGAGCAGAGCCCGGTGCCCCGTACTCGGCTGGGCTCTGCTCACCTGACGCGCATGGTGGCTGCGCTGCGCCGAAGCTAAAGAGGCAGCCGCTGCAGTCAGTCTCTTGCCCGCCAGAAGCAAGTTCGGAGCGCCCTCACTTCGCCGGATGCTCGCCAGGTCCTAGCGCCCCCTGGTATCAGGACAAAGTAAACGCGGAGCCCCTTATTAGTATGATCCTAAAATAAGACTATGCATTATTGAATCCCCCCGCCGCCACCGCCAATTAAATGAAATTGCACTTATCCTAAATTAGTTTGTAGGAGAATCTCACTTTATACAATATTCTCACTTTTATTTTCGCTTTTTTGCTTTTTTCCCTCCTATCCAATCTCACCAATCTTTTTTTTTCAATTCATTATTCTTTTTTCCCTTTATGCAAACAGTCCTGACCAGATCCCCCTTCCCTCTTTTTTTCTATTTGAAAACATTCCTCGTTGGATATTTCTTCTGTTTCCCTCCTTCTTGCCAAATTCATAATGCCAGTATTAGTAAATACTATTTTTTTCCCTAGCCTAATTGAGTCATTGCTTCTGGCATTGAAATAATACAGTATTGTACTGTTCTCCAGCCCCTTTTGGAATTTGAACATCCATTAACTTTCCATGATATCATAGCAACTTTATCTAATCATACAAACTTATTTTAGGAATAGACTAATCAGATGTAGAGTTCCAAGACTTCCATTACATTGCTTGAGGTCAAAATTCCACCTCAAAAGTTCTTGAACCTGGATATCCTGGTTAATAAGGATCCCTCTACACCAGGGGTCCTCAAACCCTAGTCCGTGGCCCGGGGCTAGGCCACAGCCTGTTCGGAACAAGAATGCGGAACTGATGGGTGAGTCTGTGTGTGCACACACATGCATATGAAGCTGCATTTGTAAAAGCAATGCATGTGCTTGTGCGCACAAGACCCTCCCCCGCCGCTGCCTTGCCAGTCCACCAAGCTGGAAAGGTTGGAGACCGTTGATCTACATGTAGTACTTATTCAAGGTTGACTCTGCTGTCCATCCTTCCGTAGTGGGTAAAATGAGGACCCAGATTGTTTGGGGCAATAGGCTGACTCTGTAAACCTCTGAGAGAGGGTTGTAGAGCACTATGAAGTGGTATATATGTCTAAGCGATATTGCTATTGCTATTCAACTGTAGGAAGTTAGCACCCACCCCTCTCCTAGAAAAATGAAATATCCTAGGAAATATTTAAAAAGTAGAATATTTCCTCTAAAAAAAAGTAGAAACTCATGTTGAAAGAAATATCCTTTTGGGTTCAGTTCCAAGTGGGGAAAAAGACACTGGAAACATGGAGGCTGCTTGGAAAGTTTAATGGTGAACAGGACCACATGGTCTGGAGCTCCAGAGAAAGATGATCACATGCTTGAAGGAGAAGATCAAGGGGAAAAAAAGGACTGAGGTGCTGAGAGTGCCTGGGTTTTATGACCTCTGCTGAGATTTGAATTGGAGCTTGTATTCTAATTAGTTGTCAGACTCCCATGAGGAGCAACTCTGTAGGCTGTCCTGAGTTCCAGGCTTGGTTGACCCTTGCTGGATGATTTATGCCCTTAAAAGGGCTTTTGGCAATTGCTATAGCTTTTACCTGGAGATCTTTCTTATGTAAAGTATTCTGGCCCAGGCCTTAATGGCCCACCCATTAACAAAGGTGGGGGTGAGATTCTGCTTCTGGGTTTCTACTCTTTTTAGAGGAAATATTCTGCCTTTTTAAATATTTACTAGAATATTTCACTTTTCTAGGAGCGGGGTGGGTGCTAACTTCCTACACTCAGAAGCAGAAACTCACCTCAGAAGTAGAAGCTCACCCCCACCTTTGTTAATAGGTGGGCCATTAAGGCCTAGGCCAGAATACTTTACATAACAAAGATCTCCAGGTAGAGCTACAGCAATTGCCAAAAGCCCTTTTCAGTGCATCATCATCCAGCAAGGCTCAACCAAGCCTGGAACTCAGGACAGCCTACAGAGTTGCCCCTGCATGGCCCCATGGGAATCTGACAACCAATCAGAATACAAGCTCCAATTCAAATCCCCAAAAAGGTTATAAAACCCAGGCACTCTCAGCACCTCAGTCTTTTCTTGATCTCTTCCTTCACCTTGAAGCACGTGATCGTTCTTCTTTTTCACTCTAGAGCTCCAGGCCATGTGGTCCTGCCCACCATTAAACCATCTTTCCAAACAGCCTGCATGTTTCCAGTGTCTTTTTCCCCACTTGGAACTGAACCCAGAAGGATGTTTCTTCCAACACTAGGAAATATTACAAAGGCAGAATATTTCCCCTAAAAAGAAAAGTAGAAACTCAGAGAGGCAGAAACTCAGCCCCCCCCCACTTTGCTAATGGACCACTACTCTGGCCTAGGCTAGTCTATTTTACATAACAAAGATCTCCAGGTAAGCTATAATAGGAATTGCCCAAAGCCTTTCATTACATTATCATCCAGCAAGACTCAACAAGCCAGGGACTCAGGACAGCCTACAGAGTTGCCCCTGCATGGCCCTATGGGAGTCTGACAACCAATCAGAATACAAGCTCAAATTCAAATCCCAACAGAGGGCATAAAAGCAAGGGACTCTCCACATCTCTTCCCTTTTCACCCAGGAGCTCCAAGGCATGTGGTCCTGTCCACCATTAAACTATCTTTCCAAGCAGTCACCATGTTTCCAGTGTCTTTGGAACCAAACCCAACACAACAACTATTCGTTCAGCAACCATGCAAAGTTAGGATGGCTCTTAGGGACTTACAACTGTTCTTTGCCGTTGCAACCATCATAGTGTCCCTTGCAGTCACATGATCACAATTTGGCAGCTTGGCAACACCTCACAATTATGACATTGCAGAGTTTCACAGACATGGGATCATCATCAACGACCTTCACTGCTATCTTCTGATGAGCAAAGTCAGTGGAGAGGCTGGCATGAAGTTGCAAATGGCAATCAGAAGATATCACATTTAATGACCACAAACACCTGCCATCTTAAGTCAGCATGGTCGCATGATGTTGTGCCTTACAATTGTGTTGCTTAGTGATGGAGCTGCAGATCCCAATTAATGTCTTTAAGTGAGGGCTGTATATCTTTTCAGTGATCTCAGCAGTATTCCTTGGGCTAGTTAGAAGTAATAATGAAATATTGATAGATTTTAGAGATATAGCATTTTATTATTACATTTTTTACAGAAGATATTTCACTTCATGCAATACAGGGCTCAAAGATTCTGGGATAATAAACTGGTTGCTCTGAAAGATGCTTCAAGACAAGACTCTTTGCTATTTACTACAGAGACATCTGCTGGCTGCATCCCTCTTTGCATGCATTGAAGGAGATTTAACAATTCCTCCTAAAATAGAGAATAGAAAAAAAGCTCTTCGTTTATGTGAATGAAATGACACATGAGGCTAACGGAATTGAATTGATTTAGATCAGCTTGGACTCAGTCCTGACCTGAAACAAACAAAAAAGAACATATTGCAAAGGACATTGTTCTGTATGTCCTTACATGGGCAATGAGTGGAGTCTGATAGCAGACTCCACTCATTGGTTCAGCCACTGGCAGGTAAATAGAAGTCCCGTCAGTGGCTGAAGCTTTGGACAGCACTGGCTTAAAAGCCATCGCCTGCCGCAGCTGAGCAGCTTTTTGCATTAGAGCTGAATAAAAGTGTTTGCTTGAACTACGGTGTTCTGCCTCTCCTTACCATGCGGTCCCCCTCAAAATACTGGTGACGAGGATGGGATTCTGAACCATGGAGAGAACAAAGGACACCTCATGGCAAGCCAATGCCATTAGGAGGCACCAGAGGAAACACATCAGCTGAGCAGAATGACCCAACGCGTAACCAGCATGGCTCACCGACCCATGGCCATCCCGTTCGACCCCACGAAGGAGAAGTGGTCATCTTACATGGGCCGCTTCAATTTGCACCTGGAGGTGAATGGCCTGCAAGCAGCCCCTGATTCACAGAAGAAGGCGTTTTTAACGTACTGTGATATCAAGATTTATGAGATGGTGGATGCCTTGGTTGCCGATGACCTACAGACTGTGTCCTGGGATGAACTGCAATGCACCCTCAAGGAACACTATGGTCTCTCTCCTTCCTACCTGGTCAGCCACTATGACTTCTACATGTGGAGCCAGAAGGAAGGGGAAACGATCAATTTGTTTGTGGCCGAATTAAGGAGGCTCATGAAGAACTGCAAGTTCCCACACACTGAGGGGATGATCCGAGACCGAATCATCCTCAGAATGAGAGACCCCGCACTCCAGAAGAAGCTCCTGGCTCAAGAGGACGTATCCTTTCAAGAAGCCGTCGACGAAGCAAGGGCTGCCAAGTCGTTGGACAATTCAGCGTTGCGGATCCGAGGAGCGGTGAAGATCCATGCAACCACCATGGATCGCTACCCCTTGCCTAACGCAGCCACATCTGAAGGCAACGACGATGACAATGATGGGGAGGTTCATAAGCTGCAATCCAGCAAGCCCGGCGGGAAGACTGGGAGCAAGCCCGGCGGGAAGATCAGGAGTGCGGTGGCTGCGGCGGGCACCACCACTGTTCTGCCTGCCATTTCCGGGACACTGTATGCTGCAGATGCGAATGCCGGGGCCACATCGCAGAGGTTTGCTGCACATCGCAACCCACAAGTAAGCAGGGCAGGCGAGTGGTGTTGCCTGCCAGGCAATATGGCCACCAGAGCAGAGAGAGGGAAATCCCAGGCGGCACAAGATTCAAAAGATGAGATGGCACCAGAGAGGAAGAATCTCACCTCACCTATATAGACTACGTGCAAGCCCGAGTGGGCCCCACAGACGCTTTTGAGGCAAATAACATCATGGCCTCCGTGAACATAGAGGGCAAACCATGTCGCATGGAAGTGGACTCGGGATCCTACATTTCAATGATCTCGTGGGATACCCTAAAGCAGCTCCAGCCCAAGCAACGGTGTGACCAGCTGCAGCCACAAGCCATCACACTGTGAGACTACCAGGGCTCCTGAATTCCCATCTTGGGGAAAAAGATGGCCCGCATAGAATACAGCACATTCTCCGGAACCTTGCCACTCACAATAGTCAACTGGAACCTTCCCAGCCTGCTCGGAAGAGAATGGTTCCAGCCATTACAGATAGGAGTCACCAGGGTCCACACAACAGAGACCAACCCACCCAGGCCAGCTGCAGACATCGTGGACCTGGAAAAAGACTTCAGTGACATGTTCAACAATTCATTGGGCAAGTATAAGGGGACACCCGTCTCCTTCAGTTTAGACCCAAACGTCGCACCAATCTGCCTAAAACCCCGCCGTGTGCCGTTTGCTCTCCGCCCAAAGGTGGAAGAGCAACTGGACAAATTAATAAGCCAAGGGGTCCTAGAACCAGTAGACCATGCAAAGTGGGAGACCCCAATCATCACCCCTATAAAACCAGATGGGTTGGTTCGCATCTGTGCTGATTACAAGACCACGTTGAACCGGGCATTACAGCAAAGCGTCTACCCAGTGCCCGTGGTACAGCACCTTCTACACTCCCTGGGCTGGGGGACTATTTTCGCCAAATTAGACCTGGCCCAGGCCTACCAGCAACTACCCATTGATGAGGAAACCGCAGAGGCGCAGACCATAGTCACGTATTGGGGGGCATTCAAATGTAAGAGGCTCCAGTTCGGAGTCAGCATAGCACCCAGCCTGTTCCAAAGCATCATGGAATGGCTATTACACAACATACCAGGGGTCATGCCATACTTCGACAATGTCATTGTCTCAGCAGACAATAGAGGCCAACTAATGGAGCGGTTGAGAATAGTCCTGGCCCAGTTCCAGGAAGCAGTGCTTAAACTAAAAGGAAGCAAGTGCCACATAGCAGTGCCGCAAGTGGAATTTTTGGGGTTCCTGATAGATGCCATGGACATCTGACCCATGACCAGGAAACTAAAGGCCATCTGGGAAGCCCCACCCCACAAAATAAGGGAGAGCTACAAGCATTCCTGGGCCTGCTTAATTTTTACAATATTTTCATACCGCAGAAGGCGACCATTGCAGAACCGCTCCACAGGCTACTGGATAAGACAGCCCTTTGGAATTGGGGGAAACGTGAGGCTGACGCATTTCAGAAGATCAAAAATATCCTGACTTCAAGCAGCGTGCTCATCCAATATAGTGAGACGCTGCCCCTGACACTGACATGCGATGCATCCCCCTATGGCATTGGTGCAGTCCTCAGCCACAGACTACCCAACAGAACAGAAGCCCCAATCACATATTTCTCCAAGACCCTCTCCAAGACGCAGCAGAACTATAGTCAAATAGACAAGGAGGTGCTGGCAGCAGTCGCAGGGGTCAAGCGCTTCCATGAATACCTCTATGGAAGGCATTTTGACTTAATCATGGACCATAAACCTCTACTTGGCATCCTCACGGGTGACAAACCCACACCACATATACTGTCGCTGAGGATGCTAAGGTGAACAATTTTCCTGGCTGCATACTGCTACTGCCTGATCCATAAGCCGGGGAAAGAAATTGCACATGCCAACAGACTTAGCCGCTGCCCCCTGCCAGACCCAGCCAAGACCCAGTGCCATCCATGGCAGTACTGCTCATGGAAAGCATAATGCCTGGACTGATGATGTCATCCAAAATCACGAGAGTGACGAGGCGTGACAGAGTCATGGCGTGGATTTCGAACTGGGTATGGAGGGGATGGCCAGGGACAACCGCAGGGGAGGAATACCAGCCTTACAAGAATAGACAGGCAGAACTGTCAATGCAAAAAAGCTGTTTACTGTGGGGAGACCGGTAGTAATCCTCCCGCCCACTAAGGAATAAAATATTGGAACTGCTACACAAGGGCCACCCTGGGATAGTTAAGATGAAGGCCCGAGCGAGAAGCTATGTCTGGTGGCCAGGCCTTGAGAAGGACATAGAAACCTGGGTCGCCACCTGCACACCCTGCCAGGAAACCAGACCAGTGCCACCGGCAGCCATCCCCAGGAAATGGGAAACACCGATAGCACCCTGGGTCAGGGTGCATATTGACTTTGCAGGTCCCTTCCATGGACAAACGTTCCTTATAGTCGTGGACGCATACTCCAAGTGGTTGGAAGTAGCTATAATGAAGTCAACCACTATGGAGGTGACTATAAGGGTACTCCAAAGGATCTTCTCAACCCATGGCCTGCCGGACGTCTTGGTCTCGGACAACGGACCTCAATTCACGTCCCAGCAATTCGAGGGATTCCTGGCTGGGTTGGAAATCTGTCACGCATTGTCAGCCCCTGCACACCTGGCCACAAATGGACAGGCGGAGATCATGGTCTGATCCACTAAGGACACGCTACGGAGGATGGACTGTGGGGACTGACAGGAAAAGGTGGATCGCATGTTACTGGCCCAACACACAACACCAAACACAACAACACACCGCAGCCCAGCAGAACTGCTGATGGGCCGCAGACTGAGGACTATGCTAGACCGAGTCCATCTGAGCTACAGCCCTGAGACACCCCCAGATTCAACAGGAAGGTGTAGATAGTTTGTGGCAGGGGACCTGGTCTACGCCCATAACTACACGAGCAGACCTACTTGGGTCCCAGCTAAAGTGACTGAAATTACGGGACCCAAGTCTTCCTGAGTGGAGATGACAGAAGGAAGACTCTGGGAATGCCACATTGACCAACTACGAGGCCGGGTCCCAACTTCAGAGAACCAGCCTAGCACCCGACACGCAGCACCCGCAACAGAGCAACCAGTGGAACAGACACCAAACCCCATAAGAATAATCCACAGACTCTTACCGTGTGAAGAAGTCCCACGGTGTACGTCTGAAGCCTTAGGCTCGATGGTCCCAGCTGTGCAACAAGCAGAATTCCAGAGTGTTCCATGGGCAGGGACCAGAGCAGCGGCAGACCCGTCCAATCGGGCCACCGCCCCAGGAACAAGTGAGGTGCGCGGGTCCGGGCACATCCATAAAAGCCCCACCTACTTACGTGACTACATACTGTAGGCGAGACCAGATTGGTCAGCACGAACCAAGAGGGGACGGGTGTTCTGTATGTCCTTATATGGGCAATGAGTGGAGTCTGATAGCAGACTCCACTCATTGGTTCAGCCACCGGCGGGAAAATAGAAGTCCCGTCAGTGGCTGAAGCTTTGGACAGCCCCGACTTAAAAGCTGGCGCCTGCTGCAGCTGAGCAGCTTTTTGTATTAGAGCTGAATAAAAGTGTTTGTTTGAACTACGGTGTCCTGACTCGCCTTACCACGTGGTCCCCCTC
The DNA here is from genome assembly GCA_009733165.1 of Naja naja. Lineage (NCBI taxonomy): Eukaryota > Metazoa > Chordata > Lepidosauria > Squamata > Elapidae > Naja > Naja naja. The sequence continues at coordinate 252,291,606 of CM019148.1, read as the reverse complement.
AAAATAGACATATCATAAAAACACAAATTCAGCTTCTGGGAACTGCCATCTTTTTCACATTTCCTTCCTTAATAAAGTAAGTTCTCCAATGCTATTCAGTTAGTGCATTTGGCAACTTGATTGAACATTGACTCATATAATAGCATCCAGATATTTTGTGTTACCTTCTTTAATCCTAGTCATTCTAAGCTCTCTGCTGATAAGATTGTTCAGTGTCTTTGTTTTACATGAATCTGGAAGATGTGCTTTTGATTACAATTATTATTATCTGTTCTGGTGTTGTTTTCACACAATAATAGTGTGAAGAACTTTTCAACATTATTATGGTGGTTTGAGATCCTAAACTTTCCCACTTTAATTTTGACACTTTTGAGAAGAGTGGATGAAAAGATGTAGCTTTGATCCTGTAACAAGAAATGTATGTGTCTTTTGGTCAATACAGAAGGATCCTTATTGAGTTTTCCAATAGGATAATGGGAACTCATGTCATATTGTAAAGGAAAGGACTTCTAGTTCATAAGAAGAGGGCAAGAATCTTCTGAAGCCTCATTAGAATTCCTCAGGATATTTTTGACAATCCTCACACCACCTTCTGCAAGTCTGTTTGATTATGGATATTTGGGACTTATAACATCTTATCTATATCCCGTGGCAAACATTTTTAAATTCACATCTGCAAATGATAGCCCCATTTACTGTTATCACCACTCATGGTATGCCATGTTGAATTAACATGCTTTGATGTGCTTGATATTTGTTTGTATAACAAGTCATCAAGTTGATCTAAATCTAAATATTTTGAAAAATAATTCATTACCACAACACAGACTTTGTAATGTAATATAAACAAGACAATGCCTACCTTTTCCTCTGAGGACAAACAATTATCTGAAGACTTCTGCTGATAAAATAGAACGTTATATCTGACAAACTTGAAGCAAGTAATTCATGCTTCAGTATCAGAACTCATGGTCAGACAGTCCAGATTAATTCTGGCATGTCTCTTGGACTTGTCAATGGCCTGTGGAATCACCCCAGATGGCTAAATAAAACTGATTAAATTGTAGCTCTCTTTTTCAAAAAATAGGGACAACAGTTGGTTTCCTGCAGTTGTCTCCTCCTTCACCCCTTTTCTAGGATGTCTCAAACAAAAATATTTAGCCAGACCATCAACAAGCTACAGATGTATTTCTTCTAGAATTCCTCTGTCCCTGAAGACAGACTATAAAAATAAGTTAGGTACTCCCTGACTTTTTTCTATCAATAGAAAGCTTCAGTCCTTCCCCTTCATCCTGTTTTTCATAGTTACCTGATAGAACATGTACCGTCTTCTCAGGGAAAACAGCCAAAACAAGCACTGAGGGTTTTTATTATTGCATTTTGTTGCCTTTTAGCATTTTGCTATCTTTATAGGAATCTGATTTGCCTGTTTTGTCTTTCCTTTCTTTATAGACAATTTGCTCTTACTTCCAGCACCGTGTTTTGAGCTTTTAACTCTACAATTCCAGCCTACCTGTCAGTAGAATTAGTGTGACTGGTCCCTCTTGCTACCAGCTGAGTGCATTCATTTGTATGTTCTTTGTACTCAGTATAACCACCAAATGAACATGCGAAGAAAGGACCATTCATTTGGTTGGAATTTTGATAGTTGTTGATAAAGAGTAAAGAAATTAATTTTTAATTTGAAATAATTATACTAGTCCAAGTAGCATTTATAGGCAGAAGTTTATCTGAAACACATTCAAGTAATTTGGATAACAATTTACTTGCCAGTCAAATCTGCCAGCATTGAGGAAATCAGTAAATATGGATTTAGATCTCAAAGCTCTCATTAATAATCTCCACCCTGTGATTCATGCTGAAAGTATAGCCAGCCAATGGGTATAAAACTGGGATTGTGAATTTTTACAAAGCCTGTTCAAGTATTCTTAAGTACAGTGTCTTGAATCTTGTTTTGAAATTGGGAAAACACAAGTTTAAATCTTCAGCTGGGTGATCCCTATTTTCAACTACAACAGAAAGAAGATTGAATTGAAAACATTCCCAGTAACTGAAAATAACTACAGAAAACTGAAGCTTAAGCTTATGCCCAGAAACGCTGCATCTAAAGTCATATCCTGAGGACTCAATAGCCACACCAGATGGCTATGAACTCCCATTCCCATTGATAAATTTTCTGTAGAACTTAAAAGCATTAATAATATCAAATCTCAAAGAGCTTCCCAGACCTAAAAACATCTGAAAAATTATAGTAGACAATCACGTTGACTCTGTCAGTATAAAGCTACCACCAAGAAAGCCCCTCCATGTTTAAGCAGATACAAACACATTTTTTATGATGCTGACTGTCTTCCATTAAAAATTGCATGACCAACAATACTGGCTATGTCACCAAGGTGGTTTTCCAAAAGCAGCTGGACTTTCTTGTTTTTTTTCCCTTGAAAACCTTTTGCATGAACTGAAGAAGCTTCTTGGATGAGAAATGAAATATTTTCAAGGAAAAAAAAACATGCCTTTTGAAAAAGTATCTTTGGGATAACCATGACCTGGATGATTGAGAATCTCCATAGACAATGCTATGAGAAATATATTAGTAATATACTATTAGCATTGAGCTCAAAACTGAAATTGAGCCAGACAGAATGAAAACAATAATTTTTATTGTACTAAAGAACCAATGGAAGAGGTTCCTTCCAGAGGTGGTATTCAGCAGGTTCTGACCAGTTCTGGAGAACCAGTAGCAGAAATTTTGCATAGTTCAGAGAACCAGCAAATACCATCTCTGACTGGAAATTTTGCAGTATCCTTCCCCTGCCATGCCCACCAAGCCACGCCCACAGAACCGGTAGTAATCCCACCACTGCTTCCATGCATAGGAAGAAGGACACAGAATTTACCTGGACTTCAAAGTATCAAATAAATAGGTTCAGTAGGAAACCATCATAACTTTATAATCTGAGTGAAATTCTGAGGAAACTTGTAGATGGAAGGCTATTTTCCAAGATAGATAGATGCCTAATTCAAGTTTTGCATACAGTATTTAAATAATTTTAAAACATAAACAACAGAGCAATGGGCATTCAGAAAAATAAAAGAGTGTCTAAAAAGAACCATATAATGCTATTCTGATAAGATTGTGCTATATTTTGCTTGATTTTTGCCTATATCTATGGGAGTTAGCCATTAGCTTGGCATTTTATGACCTTTGGAATTTCCTGTAGGGTTAATGCATATAGTCTTCTTCCACAATTTTGATAATATATGAAATATTTCTAGGAATTGTGGATTTGTTTGTTCTTCACCTAAACTGATTTAAAAAAGAAAACTCTTTTGCCTTCATACTGCATAGTATACTCTTAGGATATTCAGACAACATAATCCCAAAAGAAAATGCAATCAGTGACAAACAAAGGAAAAAACCGATGTTGAGAGAATTGATGGTTTGTGGGATATCAATGCCTGCATATTTCTGATGGTCCAGTCATTCATTCTTTCCTGGAGAAGTTTCCCTGAAAGGATGAAAAATGTTCCTCCTTTTGATTGATCTAATTTTCAGAGCAGGCACATTACTCCAGATGTTTTTCTTTGGAGCTGCCTGGCTCTTCATGATGAGAGATACATACTTCCTCCCATAACTTTTAATCCCTTCCTTTCTGATCCCAGAGAGGCCAGTGTCTGCCTAGTGCTTCTGAATGGGAACATTTTACATAATCATGATAAAAGGGATCCGTAATCCGGAGCTGATCGCAGAATGCCAGCCCTCCCAAAAGAGCCCCAAGCTTGGCCAAGCAGAATTTAAAACCTACCCCTGTCCTTTCTCTCGTTCCCTTCAGCCCTAAGAAAATATTAAAGTTTGTGCTAAACATCCAAGCAAAGGAGGACAAAGGAGGTCAAAGCCAGCTACCTTTTTTTATTAACATAGATAACCATTAAAGTGGAATGCTTGATGTGTTTCTACCCTGGAATTTTAATGTCTAAAAAGAGACACGGTCACCCACAACACCAGTTTAATATCCGTTAGATCTAGTCAAATTATGCATTTTTAAAAAAATTAAAAATCATTTTTCTTTCTTTTTCTTCCATGAGATTTAAGTGATTCTGATGGTAATATTAGTGAATACTCAAGTAAACTATTGTACATGTGTTAATAATCAATACTGATAGTTCATGCTACAATTTCAATATTAACACCACATTCAAAAGCAGAGGATGGAAACAGGCCAATCCAGTGGTGTGATTCAATTTTTTTTACTACTGGTTCTGTGGGCGTGGCTTGGTGGGTGTGGCAGGGAAGGATACTGTAAAAACTCCAGTCAGAGGTAGTATTTGCCAGTTTTCCGAACTAGGCAAAATTTCCGCTACCGGTTCTCCAGAACTGGTCAGAACCTGCTGAATACCACCTCTGGGCCAATCTTTATAGAATGAAAATGTTTTGTCTGTGTCATACAACATAATTACCTGGTATGATATGATATGATATGATATGATATGATATGATATGATATGATATGATATGATATGACATGATATGATATGAAATGCGATGATAGATATATCTTACAATGTAACCACTGAGGGAAGGGCACAAGATTTTACAATGGTCAGAAGTGTTTTACTGATCATAAAGCTGCCTTTACACGGCTGTCATAATTCCAAATTTTATTTATTTATTTTTTTTTAAATTACATTTATACGAAGACTCAGGGCGGCTTACAATTTTTGGAGCACAATCCAATGTGCTCAGCAATAGCCTTCATTCCATTGTATATGCCTGCTTATTACTAAGCGGCATTTTTACAAGGTCAGCTAATTGCCCCCAACAATCTTGGGTCCTCAATTTACCTACCCCGAGAGGATGGAAGGCTGAGTCAACCTTGAGCCTGGTGGGATTCGAGCCTACAGTAGTTGTAGACAGCTGGATCTTAAGAGCAGGCATTTACAGCCTGAGCCACCAAAGCTCTTAAATGGCTGTTAAATGACCAGTCATAAATTGAGGATTACCCATATTTTCAAATGTTGCAAAAAAATTATACAGAAGCACCACTGTTGTACTCTGTAATACTCCACTAATCTGCAAATCATCTAATCCTCAGACAAAAAATCTTCAGAAAGAGAATCCTATGGAGATTCCCAGTCATCCAAGTCTTAGTCTTAGGTGCATTTTCAAGAGGCAACTGGACTTTCTTGTTTTTCTTTCAAGACAGCAAAGTCCACATTTTGTACAGAGAGGACCACTGGTTTGAAAGAGGGGTCAGAGAGGCCATCTATGTCAAAATTGAACAATCCTCTCTCAACAGAAGAGGAGGGATACAGCATCATCTATCTTTCAAGAGTTCAAAGAAGGCTCCACACCTATTTGTACTACTCAGGTGATCCTCCAAGTGGCCTCAATGACTCTCTAAAAAGGATTTATACACCTTGCTGTCTGCAAGGTGTATAAATCCTTCCATTCCCCACCATCCAGTCAGAGATGAAGAAGCTTCTTGGATGAGAAGCAAAACGTCATCAAAGAAAAACAAGAAAGTCCAGTTGCCTTTTGAAAAAGCACCTTTAGTTCAGAAAGAGAACTCAATTCATTTCAGGAAAATGTATCTCCAGCAGCTTTTAAGCTCTCTTTTATTTTATAAATGGTTTGCTATTTCCATTTTCCCACATGCTATGAATGTTATTAACCTTAGGAGTCTGTGGTAAAACCATATTTTGATTTCCAAATTTCTCAGCACCTAAAAACTTGTATATTCTCCCCCTCCCCCCTCCCCAAAAAATTGATAAAATTTCAGTGATTATATAGGTATACAACAAAAGAAACTTACTGACTGGAATTTGGGGATCTAGAGGAAAGTTCAGCATAGGAAATGTCATAACCACGATTTGGAAGGGCATCAAAGATCTTTTGGTTTATATTCTGCAGACATTTCACAGACAGATTAAGTTAGTTTAGGATTTTTATTGCAAACAAGAATTAAGTCAAATGAAACAATTGATTGCCCATTGCTATGTAAAGTTTGAAGTGCCTCTTAGAGTTGTCTTCAGATCCATAATCTTTTATACCTACTGTTCCCATTGAATAAAAGATACTTGGCAAGGTACTTTGTGACCTTGAATCTGAATGATGTTTTGAACATGTAAAGATATAATTGCACCTTCAAGTTTGAGAATTGCTGGCTTCCAACTATTCACACCAAGACTAACATTCAGCAAGCCCCCTCTGTTTAGTTATGCCCACATTCAAGATTGATCCAAGCTATTTTGATTGTGGGTGAAGCTATTACCTGACTTAATTTATTGCAATTATCCTGGATTTGTAGTAGTCTGAGCCAAGGGAAGGATGAAACTGAGCAGAAAAAAATAATAATAGACCAGCTATTAAAACTAGATTTTCTTCTGAGCAGGCTAGAAAGAAAAAAAAATCTTCCAAGAGGAATTAGCTGGCATACAAAGCACCCACTGTTTGTTTTGTCTATTCCCATGACTTATTGGTTTCTAAGAGAACAATCATCATCATATGGACATCCCCTGACTATGGAAACCACAAGAATAGAACAAGATTTTGCACAACTGCAAGGTCTTGATCACAATATTAATTGTTCACAAAATGAGGTTGCTTCTTGGAAGGTATCAGGGATTGTGCTCTGTGTTATGTATGCAGGTTTGAAATCATTGGTTAAGTTTGAATTGTTCTTGTAAAGTGTTGGAAATGATTGGTTTAGAAAGTGTGGGAAAACCCTGCACTCTGATTGGCTGTCAGCTGCAGCTGCCGGCTATAAGTAGCAGCCGCAGCAAAGCCAGTCGGGTCCGTTCTGAGCTGTAGTCACTAATAAACTAAAGAGCTTGAAGCACTTCGCGTCTGTCTCTTTATGCAAACATAACACTGGCAACGAAGGTGGGATCCCCTGAAGAAGAAGGAAACATGGAACAGAAGAAGAGTGAGATGGCTGCGCTGAACACCCCCCCAGTCCCGTTCGATCCGATGGCAGAAGACTGGGAGTCGTATGCAGATGGTTTCCAAATGTATTTGGAGGGAAACGATCTTGCTGCCATTTCTGAGCAGCGGAAGAGGGCGGTCTTCCTTACGTACTGCGGTCCGGCAGTTTTCAAGATGGCGAAAGCCCTCGCGGGAGCAGCAGATGTGAAGGTAATGGCTTGCCCTGATCTGGAAAGACAGTTAAGAGCCCATTACGCGCCACAAGTATCGTGCCTCATTAAGAGACACGAGTTTTACCGTCGCGATCAGGGGGAAAACAAAAGCATAAATGACTTCGTGGCAAGTTTAAGAGACATTGGGGTTGCATGCGAATTCAACAGTTTAGAGGAGGCCATGCGCGATCGTTTCATTTTAGGCCTTAAAGACAAGGTGCTGCAGAGCAAGTTATTAATGAAACCTAAGATCACGCTGAAAGAAGCAATAGAAGAAGCCTCTTCAGCAGAAGCTACCAAGTCCTCAGCAGCAGCCATGAAAAGATTAACAAGGCCACAAGCCATCCTGATGTGGAAAAGTCCACAACAACTCATTGTGAGCAAATAGATTCTGAGTCAGACTGTAGTGAGGTGGAGGAAGGAATTTACAGACTCAGAATGGAGTGGAAAAAGAAAGACCTGGGAAGAAAGAGGCAAGATTTCTACTGCAGAGGTTGTGGGGGAAGCCACCCCCGCACTGAATGCAAGTTTTTAGACACTATTTGCCTCTGTTGTGATAAAAGAGGACACCTAGCAAGAGTCTGCAAATCATCCAGAACTCCACCCAATAGAAGGAAGTTTGCTGCAAGCAAAGACAAAGAATTCAAGCCCAACAAGTGAGAAAGTGGGGTGCAGCACAGAAGCAAATGGGAAGAATGAAACTCATCAAACAGTAACTATTGGTCATTCTTCCCATTAAAAGCAGAAAGGTGCATGTCAAGGGACTTATTGAAGGAAGGCCTTGCCAAATGGAAGTGGACTCAGGCTCATACCTTTCTATGGTGTCATGGGACACTATTCACAGACTACTTCCTAACATCCAAAAGAATCACTTCAAGAAGCAAGCATTGACTCTTAAAGACTACCAAGGGAACAAGATTCCAGTAGTTGGAACAACAGAATTCCACGTGAAATTCAAGGGCCACACCAAGCGCCTACCACTGACCATCGTGGACAAGGACCGCCCAAGTCTGCTGGGCCTTGAATGGTTCAACCCGCTGGGCATCGAGGTGACTGGCATCAATCACGTGAGCAACACTGAGTGGGAAGAGGCCTTGAAGTCTGAATTTCCAGAGGTCTTCAGCGACGGATTAGGCAAGTACTTGGGGACCCCTATCTCCTTTAACCTAGATCCCAAGTTACAAGCAATCTGTTTAAAACCCAGAAGGGTTCCATTTGCCTTAAAGGAAAAAAATTGATGCACAACTAGATAAACTAATAGCCCAAGGGGTTTTAGAGCCCACTGACCACTCCAGGTGGGAGACACCCATAGTCACACCAGTAAAGGCTGATGGGTCTGTAAGAATCTGCGGAGACTACAAGGGGACATTGAACCATGCGCTACAACAGAGCGCATATCCAGTTCCAGTAGTGCATCATTTATTACATTCTCTTGAGGGGCACAGTTTTTGCCAAATTGGACCTGGCACAGGCATATCAACAGTTAACAGTTGATGATGCCACTGCAGAGGCCCAAACCATTGTGACCCATAGAGGTGCTTTCAAATGCAAAAGGTTGCAATTTGGAGTAAGCGTAGCACCTGGCATCTTCCAAAGCCTTATGGAAAGAATGTTACAAGGGTTGCCAGGGGGTGCCCTATTTTGATGACGTTTTAATTTCTGCTGACAATGACACTCAGTTACAAGAGAGACTCAGAGAAGTCTTGATCAGATTCAAAAAAGCAGGGTTAAAAGTCAAAGAAGAAAAATGCACACATAGAACAGATAAAGTGGAATTCTTGGGTTACATGATCAATAAACATGGCATCCACCCCACAGAGGCCAAAGTTCAGGCAATCAAAGAAGCCCCCAGGCCAAAATACAAAACAGATTTACAAGCATTCTTGGGACTCATTAACTTCTATCATATGTTTCTACCTCAGAAGGCAACTATTGCAGAACCCCTCCATAGGTTGCTAGACAAGAAATCTACATGGGTCTGGGGCAGGAAGGAACAAGCTGCATTTAACAATATCAAGAGACAAATCACGTCTGATTCTGTACTGATACAGTTCTCTGAGAACTTGCCTGTTGTTCTGACTTGTGATGCCTCCCTTTGGAGTAGGGGTGTTGAGCCACATGCTTCCCAGCAGGGGGAAGCCCCTATTGCATTTTACTCGCACCTTGACTAAAGCAGAGAGGAACTACAGCCAACTGGACAAGGAAGCCTTGGCAATTGTAGCAGCTGTCAAGAAATTCCATGAGTATCTATATGGGAGAACATTTACTGTTGTCACAGATCACAAACCTCTTTTAGGCATTGTGGCAGGGGACAAACCAAGCCCACTATCCTGTCACCATTAAGAGACACGAGTTTTACCGGATCAAGGGGAAAGCGAAACGTAAATGACTTCGTGGCAAGTTTAAGAGACATTGGGGTGCATGTGAATTTAACAATTTAGAAGAGGCCATGCACAATCGATTTGTTCTGGGCCTTAAAGACAAGGTGCTTCAGAGCAAGTTATTACTAAGACCTAAGATCATGCTGAAGGAAGCAATAGAAGAGGCCTCTTCAGCAGAAGCTACCAAGTCCTCAGCAGCAGCCATGAAAAAGATTAACAAGGCCACAAGCCATCCTGATGTGGAAAAGTCCACAACAACTCATTGTGAGCAAATAGATTCTGAGAACCTTAAAACATCTGAACCACGTAGGTCTCAACGTACACGTAAGAGCCCCACCTATTTAAAAGAATACATTAGATAAGCTGGGGTTTGAGTATGGACTGAACCTCGTGGGGAGGGGTGTTATGTATGCAGGTTTGAAATCATTGGTTAAGTTTGAACTGTTCTTGTAAAATGTAAGAAATGATTGGTTTAGAAAGTGCGGGAAAACCCTGCACTCTGATTGGCTGGCAACTGCGGCTGCTGGCTATAAGTAGCAGCTGCAGCCCAGCCAAAGTGGGTTCGTTCTGAGCTGTAGTCACTAATAAACAAAGAGCTTGAAGCACTCCGCGTCTGTCTCTTCATGCAAACTTAACACCTACCATCTCTCAGGGAGGCAGGCTTTCTTTCTAACAGAGTTAACCTATCTCTAAATCACTGTCTAATTGGTATGAGAGGCTAAAACCCAAAGAGGCCTGTATCTACAAGCCAAAGCTCATGATTAATTTGGGAAAGTTTTCCTCTCTCAACGTTTGAAGAATGGCAGCCACATACACTGACAAAAGCTTATGCTGACAAAGAACAAAAAAATGTGTCCAGGGGCAATGCATTCACCGAGGAATCCGCAAAGGGAAAGATGTTTGCAGGCAGTCCTCTTGCTTCTGGTTTTAAAATTTTAAAGTTGCAAATCTGTATGTGGGAGTGGATGCCTTTCCCAGTTAGTGATTACATTTCTTCCTTTGGGAAACATAAGCAAAGATCTGGTAGCTAATTCAGAACTTCCTACGCAGAAAAGAAACCCAGACAAAGCCACAACTATCTATGTCTTTCACAGATTTCAGTAATTGCTGCCAGTACCTGAAAAGGCAGATTTCCCCCCACCACCCCTTCAGTTCAATATCTGAAAGGGTTTTGTTTGTTCAGATCGCACTTGTTCATTCCTTTCCATGACAGAACTTCTCGCTTGTCCTACAATGTGGAAGGACAGAAGTATCCACTCCAATGAGTTAATGAGATGAACGTTTGAGCTTTCTGCTGCTTTCTTGTGACAGATTGGAAACCTAATAGGAAGTAACTTTTTATTATTCAGATTGTCAGTCCATGTAGGCAGATACTAAGAATATTGATCTTCAGGCAGAAGCTTTTTTTTCCCCTGGCCACCCAGGAGACGCTATATGGGATCTTTCCCGTGCAACCCTTATACTTAGCTCTGATCCTATATCAATATCTCAATCAGAGGTGGGTATTCAGCAGGTTCTAACCAGTTCTGAAGAACTGGTAGCGGAAATTTTGAGTAGTTCAGAGAACTGGCAAATATCACCTCTGACTGGAGATTTTACAGTATTCTTCCCCTGCCATGCCCACCAAGCCATGCCCACAGAACCGGTAGTAAAAAAAGTTGAAGCCCACCACTGAGTTTGGAGAACCAGCAAATACCACCTCTGACTGGCCCCGCCCCCATTTATTCACTGCCTCCTGAGTCCCAGCTGATTGGCTGGGTCTTCTTTTATTGCCCTGCACAGGAAAATGGAGCTGGAAAGCAGGTTAGAGGGGTGGGGATGGAAGGAGGATTTTGCAGTACCTTCCCCCAGGAGTGGGGAGGGAATGGGGATTTTACAGTATCCTTCCCCTGCCATGCCCATCAAGCCATGCCCACCAAGCCATGCTCACCTAGCCATGCCCACAGAACCGGTAGTAAAAAAAAGTTGAATCCCACCACTGAGTTCGGAGAACCAGCAAATACCACCTCTGACTGGCCCCACCCCCATCTATTCACCGCCTCCCGAGTCCCAGCTGATAGGCTGGGTCTTCTTTTATTGCCCTGCACAGGAAAATGGAGCTGGAAAGCAGGTTAGTGGGGTGGGGAGGTGCTATGTATGCAGGTTTGAATGTAATTGGTTAAGTTTGAACTGTTCTTGTAAAATGTCAGAAATGATTGGTTTAAAAAATGTGGGAAAACCCTGCACTCTGATTGGCTGGCAACTGCGGCTGCTGGCTATAAGTAGCAGCTGCAGCCCAGCCAAATCGGGTCTGTTATGAGCTGTAGTCACTAATAAACTCTTCACTGAAGCACTCCGCATCTGACTCTTCATGCAAATCTAACACTGGCGACGAAGGTGGGATCCTTCCCGAAGAGAAGACAACGCAGAGAACAAGCTGAGAGAGATGGCTGCGCTGAACACCCCCCCAGCCCCATTCGATCTGACGGCAGAAGACTGGGACTCATATGCAGATCGTTTCCAAATGTATTTGGAGGGAAACGATCTCGCCGACATTTCTGAGAAGCGGAAGAGGGAGGTCTTTCTCACCCACTGCGGTCCGGCCGTTTTCAAGATGGCGAAGGCATTGGCGGGAGCTGCAGACGTGAAGGTAATGGACTGGCCCGACTTAGAAAAGTTATTAAGAGCCCATTACGCGCCACAAGTATCGTGCCTCATTAACAGACACGAATTCTACCGTCGGGATCAAGGTGAAAGCGAAAACGTTAATGACTTCATGGCAAGTTTAAGGGACATTGGGGGTGCATGTGAGTTTATCAACTTAGAAGAGGCCATGCGCGATCGATTTGTTCTAGGCCTAAAAGACAAGGTTTTGCAGAGCAAATTATTAATGAAACCTAAGATCACGCTTAAGGAGGCCATAGAAGAAGCTTCTTCAGCGGAAGCTACCAAGTCCTCAGCAGCAGCCATGAAGAAAATTAACAAGGCAGCAAGCCATCCTGATGTGGAAAAGTCCACAACAACCCATTGCAAGCAAATGGATTCTGATTCAGACTGTAGTGAGGTGGAGGAAGGAATTTATAGACTCAGAATGGAGAAGAAAAGGAAAGACCTTGGAAGAAAGAGGCAAGACTTTTATTGCAGAGGTTGTGGGGGGGTCCACCCCCACACTGAATGCAAGTTTTTTGATACCATCTGCCTCCGTTGTGAAAAAAGAGGTCACCTAGCAAGAGTCTGCAAATCCTCTAGAACTCCACCAAGCAGAAAGAAGTTTCCTGACAAAGAATTCAAGCATAACAACTTCAGTGAGAAAATGGGGCGCAGCACAGAAGCGAATGGGAAAAGTGAAATTCATCAAACAGTCACCATTGGTCACTCTTTACCCTTAAGAAGCAGAAAAGTTCATGTGAAGGTACTTATTGAAGGAAGGCCTTGCCAAATGGAAGTGGACTCAGGCTCCTATTTATCTATGGTGTCATGGGACACTATTCACAGGCTACTTCCCAACATTCAGAAGAAGCATTTCCAGAAGCAAGCACTGACTCTTAAAGACTACCAAGGGAACAAGATTCCAGTAGTTGGAACAAGAGAATTCAACGTGAAGTTCAAAGGCCACACCAAACGCTTGCCCTGACCATCGTGGACAAGGATCGCCCAAGCTTGCTGGGACTTGAGTGGTTCAATCCACTAGGCATAGAGGTTACTGGCATCAATCACGTGAGCAACACTGAATGGGAGGAGGCCTTGAAGTCTGAGTTTCCAGAGGTCTTCAGCGACGGATTGGGCAAGTATATGGAGACCCCTATCACTTTCAACCTAGATTCCAAGGTGCCCCCAATTCGTTTAAAGCCCAGAAGGGCCCCATTTGCCTTAAAGGAAAAAATTGATGCACAATTAGATAAACTAATAGCTCAAGGAGTTTTAGAGCCCACCGACCACTCCAGAGTGGAGACACCCATAGTCATACCAGTCAAGACTGATGGGTCAGTAAGAATCTGTGGAGACTATAAGGGGGACATTGAACCATGCTCTCAGCAGAGCGCATATCCAGTTCCTGGTGCATCATTTATTACATTCACTTGGCAGGGGTACAGTCTTTGCCAAATTGGATCTGGCCCAGGCATATCAACAACTAACAGTTGATGATGCCACTGCAGAGGCCCGCCCCCCCCAAAAAACCATTGTGACTCATAGAGGTGCCTTCAAATGTAAAAGGTTACAGTTTGGAGTAAGCGTGGCACCAGGCATCTTCCAAAGCCTTATGGAAAGGGTGCTCCAAGGACTGCCAGGGGTAGTGCCTTACTTTGATGATGTGTTAATCTCTGCTGAAAATGACACTCAATTACAAGAGAGACTCAGAGAAGTCCTTACCAGATTCAAGAAAGCGGGGTTAAAAAGTCAGGAAGAAAAATGCACTCTTAGAACTGACAAGGTTGAGTTCTTGGGCTATATATTGACAAGCATGGCATCCACCCTACAGATGCCAAGGTTAAAGCAATCAAAGAAGCCCCTAGACCTAAATGCAAAACAGATTTGCAAGCTTTCCTTGGACTCATTAACTTTTATCACATGTTCCTACCTCAGAAGGCAACCATTGCTGAACCATTGCACAGAGTACTTGACAAAAGGTCTGCGTGGGTCTGGGGCAGGAAGGAACAATCCGCATTTAACAGTATTAAAGACTAATCACGTCTGAGGCTGTACTCATACAGTTCTCTGAGAATTTACCTGTTGTACTGACTTGTGATGCATCCCCCTTTGGAGTGGGGGGGGGGTTTGAGCCACAGGCTTCCCAGTGGGCGGGAAGCCCTATTGCATTTTACTCTCGCACTTTGACCAAAGCAGAGAGAATTACAGCCAATTGGACAAGGAAGCATTGTCAATTGTTGCAGCTATCAAGAAATTTCATGAGTATTTATATGGAAACATTTACCATTGTCACAGATCACAAACCTCTGTTAGGCATTGTGGCAGGAGACAACACTACGCCCCACTTTCCTGTCACCAAGAATGCTGAGGTGGACTGAATTTCTTGCTGCTTATTCATACAAACTGATCCACAGACCTGGCAAAGACATTGGGCATGCCGATGCTTTGAGTCACTGCCCACTTCCTTCTCACACTGAGGACTTTGCTCCTGAGACTTACACCTTTTTCCTAGAAACTGTTGCCAAGCTTCCAGTTCATGCTGCTGAAATTGCCAGAGAGACTGCCAAGACCCTGTATTGGCTCCTGTTATAGGCTGGATTAAGAAAGGTTGGCCTCTTCAAGATCTACCTCACTTTGCCCAACCTTTTAAGTCCAGGCAAACTGAATTATCTGTATTAAGAGGATGTATTTTGTGGGGTAACAGGGTGGTTATTCCTGCAAACTGCAAAGGGAGTTTTGGAAATGTTACATGAGGGTCATCCTGGATTGTAAGGATGAAAGGTTTGGCCAGGAGTTATGTATGGTGGCCAGGTATTGACAAAATGGTTGAAAACTGCTTGCATCTTGTCCCAACTGTCAGGTAGTCAGGCCTGCCCTACCTCCTCGCCCCACACAGGAGTGGGGATGTCCTAGGGCCCATGGTCCAGGATTCACATTGATTTTGCTGGCCCTACCAGAGGGCACACTTTTCCTTATTATAGTAGATGCATATTCCAAATGGCTAGAGTTATCCTATGGCATCCACCACAACTGAAGCTGTCATCAAACAGTTTAAAAAGCTTTTTGTAACTCCATGGGTTACCTGATGTGCTTGTTTCTGACAATGGTCCTCAATTTACATCCAACCTTTTTGAATCATATTAGCACAGCAGGGTATCAGACATGCCCTGACTGCCCCCTGGCACCCTTCGGCTAATGGCCGGGGGGCTGAACGTTGGTATGATTTACCAAGGAAAAGTTTCAGCAATTGGGTCCTGGGAACATCACTGAGAAAGTTGAAAAACTTCTTAGTGTTCAGCACGTCACTCCTAACA